>PVIC010003523.1:0-68490 GCA_004025085.1 Thryonomys swinderianus | reverse complement strand
ACTCTGTGTCCCCGCAGTGGCCAGTGTGTCCGCTCCCCCTGCCATATCCTTAGGGTGCAGTGGGACTGAGCAGACGTGGCCTGGATCCTGGCTTTGTCCCTTCCAGCTGTGTGGCCAGAGCAAGTTGCCCACCTTTCTGGGCCTCCATTTTCTCAGCTGCAGAAGTGTTGTGAGTGCCAGATGGGGTGTGGTGGTAAAGCTTTGTTCTCTTCATGGTACAAACTACAATGTGTGTGTGTGTGTGTGTGTGTGTGTGTGTGTGTGTGTGTAAAAGAGAGACAGAGCTGTGGTGTGTACATGGAATGTGTATATGATGTGTACGTTGTGTGCATGCATTTGTGTGGATGTTGTGTGTGTGTTATGTTCATGGCACGCAGTGTATCTGGCAGTACATGCATGTGTGGGATGGTGTGGTATGTTTTGTGTTTTCTGTTCCATGTATGGTGTGGTGTGTACTCTGTGTGCTTATTGTGTGCATCATGTTTGTATTGTGTATGTGTTGTACTTGTGTGGAGTGTGTGGGGACAGCGTGCCTTCATCCGGATGCCAGCCCATGAGGGTGGGGACTGTGAGCTCTGTCTCACGCCCAGACTGTTTCTTGGTCCTCGCAGAGGGACCGTCCAGAGCGGGACTCAGAGCACTGGGCTGAATGGATGAACACATGAATGGTTGTGTGAGGAACTGGGCACACCCCCCTGACACCTGCAGGTGCCCAAGCAGCAGTGCCCTTTATCAGCTTCTCCCGGGCCCCCCGTGACCTGCTCCCCAGCCTCTGTCCATGCCAAGGCCCCTGGCCCCCCTCAGGGCCCCTGGGGGTGATCACACAATACCTGAGCAGGAGAAGGCCCTTTTCTCCCAGAACGTCCACAGCCAAACACAGGACCCGGGGAGGCTGGTGTGAGGCCTTGTCACCGCTGTCTCCCTTGGCCTTCCTGGCCAGCCTCCCGCACGGCCTCCTGCAGCCCCAGGCCCGGTGCTGGCTCAGGCAGAGGCACACGCTCTTGTATTCAGGTGTCTCATTCCACGGGCCTTCATGCCTCCGCTACCCCAATGTGACACTCAGCGGGCTGTGTCACTCCGAGGGCTCTGCACTTGGCCTTAGGTGCGGGGGTCTTCACGAGCCGGTCCCTGGGCCTGGGGGTCAGTCAGCATCCTCTTCTCCCTTTCCATTCCCACCCCCCACCCGCGCTGTGTCAGAGTGGCCATTTGTGGCTTTGAGAATGTAAATTTATTCTGCATTTCCATTGTCACACACTCGCCTCATCTGCATGTTCCAGTTTCCAGAACAAATATTAGGAGATGACTCTTCAGAGATGTCCTGTGTGTACACAGGCTAATCCCTCTGGCAGGACCAACTCAGAGACATGTCTCACACCAGTGCTCCCGGTGGGGCTGGCGAGAGCGGCAGGCAGTGGATACTCCATCAGAGGAGGGTCCTGCGTCGTGGGGGAGGGGCACTGGGGCCCCTGCAGGGAAGCCCTGTGCAGCCTGGGCAGGGCGGCGCAGCCTCACTGTGATCAGACTCCAAGTCAGCCAGGGCAGATCTCAGGTGTGTGACTCCAAAGAAACCACTTCACCCCCTCGGTACAACCCACGAGCCCCTTAGCCGGGCCGCTAGGTGGCCTGTCGGACTGGAGGACAGTACCAGTGCTGGGCACATGATGCGCCTCAAGCCAGAAACTCTACCCCTGTGCTCTGTGTATCCCTTGCAGGACCCACAGTGCGAGCGAAGGGGAGATCTGGGTTCCTCTGGCCAGGCACGAGGGTGACATTCAAGCAGCTCTGGCATGGAAGTCAGAGCCTGAGTGTCACCCTCAGCTCTGCCACAGCCTTGCAATGCCCTTCTCTCTCTCTCTCTCTCTCTCTCTCTCTCTCTCTCTCTCTCTCTCTCTCTGTCTGTCTCTCTCTCTGTCTCTCTCTGTCTCTGTCTCTATCTCTCTGTCTCTGTTTCTGTCTCACTCACTGTCTGTCTCTGTCTCTCTGTCTCTGTATCTGTCTGTCTCTGTCTGTTTCACTCACTGTCTGTCTGTCTGTCTGTCTCTCTCTCAGCGTCAGGTTTTCATGGTGAGTGACTAGTACTTAACCTGACATCTCAGAGTTAAACTTCCATGAGTCTCGGAGGCGGGTGATGGATAATTATAACGCTGTTGTTCCTGAAGACAAGGTGAGGAGGGGGAAGGGGATGGAGAGGAGGAGAGAGAGAGGCCGAGGAGGGCTGGTGATAGATGCCAGAGGAGGGGATGATGACAACGGGGGGGACAAAGACAGCAAGTGACCATGAGGCACACACCTGATGGCGCTGCCCTGGAAGCCACACACACACCTTGCGTGGAGTGCGTGGAGGAGGGGGGCCTTCGTCCGCATGCCCGCCCATGAGGGTGGGGACCGTGAGCTCCGTCTCACGCCCAGACTGTATCTTGGTCCTCGCGGGGGACCAGCCCCGCCCACCTTCTGCCACCCTGCCGCCAGGAGCTCCCTGCCCCTCTGCTCAAGGGCCCGGTGCCTTCTCCAGCGCCAGCCCTCCCGGTCCCACTCCCTGAGCGCTGCACTCATTCAGTGACCCTCCCCCCGAAAGTGGGCACCTTAGGGGCCCCTAGATCCTCTCCTGCCCTCTCCCTTGTCCCCTCTGCTCTGAGGGACTGACCACGAGCCACAGCGAGAGGCTCCTCCCCTTCTGCTTCTGAGGTGGACTTGGCCAGCAGGAAGCCCCGGCAGCCGAGGGAAGGAAGAGAGGAAAGTTGGGGTGTCGCCCCCTGGGTCGTGCTCTGAGACCTAGGGCTGGCGCCGTCCCCAGACTGAGGGTTTCGGCATCCGGAAGGCGGCCCCTCTCCACGCAGCCCTTTGCCAGCGGCCTCTCCAGCCCACCCCTCCTGTAAGTCCCAGGAGCCCTCCCCTGGGGCCCGCCCCCGCCCACGCCTGCGTCCAGCTCCTTTGCAAACACGCTGTCCCTGCAAGGCCCCTCACGGCCTCCCTGCTCACTGCGGTGCGGCCCTCCGTTCCTCCCTCTCCCAGGGACCGTTAGTTATCCACACACACACCCCCCGCCCCCGCCAGCCTCTGAGCTCCGCCAGAGACAGGACGATTTATAACGGATGACGTCATATGCCAGGGGAGTGGAGCAGCCTCCAATTCTGGGAAAGTTCACCCTTAAAGTCACGCTGACTTTTAAATGCCCGAACATGGTATTTCCCAAAGTGGGGATCGGGCCACAGCCATCCGGGAGGCGTCGGAGCCGGCAGCATGTGAGACAGATGACGGCGGCGGCCTGATTTTCTGGGTCTCACCGAGGACCTGTTCGCCCCCGGCTCCCATGACTTCAGGTTCTGCCCTGTCCGGGGCCCGATCAGGACTGCGAGCCCAGAGGCCTTCTCCAGGGCCCGGCTCGGCGCTAGCCCTGAGAGCCCGCTCCCCCCCACAGCCCTGCCCTCCAGTTCTGCAGCCCGGGGTCCTGGCCCGGCCAGCGCTGGGCCTGCGCTCTCCATGGACTGACAGACTTCAGAAAGCACAAGCCGTGGGCGAGGTCAAACCGGATCTGTTTCCCGTCAAGGACTCGGTTGGGCCAGGTGGCACATCCACTCTGTGTCGGCTTCCTCAGCTATCCCACTCTTCCCCTTGCCCGGGGCTCCCTTCCCGGCTCGGTAGCCCTCCCCGCTCTGGTGACGAGGTCTGCAGGCCAAGAGGCGCCATCCTGTGGGGGCTCACAGTTCTCCCGAGGGACAGTGGAGAAGGAAGCGTCAGCGGGGCTGTCACGTGACTCCTGTGATCAGAAAGCTGAAGACCCACCTCACGCTTGTCCCCGCTGGCTTCACGCTGGCCACTTCAGTCCCACATGACCACAGTCTGCCTGAGCAGGGAGGGCGAAGCCCGAGACGGTACCCCACTCTGGTCCCCAGGTTTCAAGGCTCACCGGGCCCTTGGGAGAAATGAGGCCCCACATGACAGAGCCCGGGGAACGGGCCAGAAAGGACGCCGTACCTGGTAACAGACAGGGATGGGGGAGGCGAGCCGGCAGCCCCTGTCCTGATGGTATCATGGCAGGTGACATTCTCTGAAGCTGGCTGGGCACAGCCTGTAGCCTGAGTGGGAAGAGACCCACCTGAGCCCCCCCGCCCAGGAACCGGTGTCACACCGTGGCCCCTTTCCGGAGAGGAGAACAAGCTTTCTGAAGCTGTGTCACCCGCCAGAGCCAGCAGCTTGTAAGTGACTGCCAGAGCTGTGGCCGGCCAGAGCCTGAGGGTGCCCTGAGATCTGGCAGGTCCTCACTGTCCTCCATGGATCCAGCAGTCGGACAGGATCTAGCTCAGTGGCATCACACCTACCTCGCCAGCACAAGGGCCTGAGATGGATCCCTGGTGATTCCAACAAACAAACAAAAACAACGAAAGTCAAAAGCCCAGCATCCCTGAGAGTCCAGATTTAGGAAGAAGCCGTAACACTTGTCACCTGGCCACCTGTGTCACCTGGCCCCCGTGGTAAGGTCCGATGTTCCAGGACTGGGGTGGAGACAGGGGAGCCCGTTGGGTCCATTACCCTCCCTGACCAGGTGAGTGACTGCGAACGCCATTTCCCTTCCCCGGGTGATGTTTCTCTCCCTTTTCTCACCTCCTTTCCATCCTGGCTGGCTGCTCTTGCTCAGCCACGGGGAGCAGGGCACAGGCCTGGGCTGCTTTTCCCTGCATGGGCACTGAGCTCATTTTTGGAAGAAGCACAGAAAAGCTAAGGAACTGGGGGAGTAGAGGTGGCCATAAACTTGAAGAAAAGAGGAGCCATTCAAACCTAAGAGGGCCAAGGCCAGGGCTGGTGCTGGTTTCCTAAGGAGGAGCCAACACCCAATATCCACGGGTCTAGACGGACCCCAAGCTTTCCCTCCCACCACACCCTCCAGGGCTGCAGAGAAGATCTGGCCAAGGTCAGGGCCAGTCCCAGCCATGGACAGAAGGGCAACCTCCAGCCTCAGTCCCTCCAAGAGTCTGTGCTGTAAAAATCCCATTGGTTCCCGGGGTGGGGGGGATGACACCGCAGGATGGGCATCATAGGACAGAAGCTCGGAGCCTCTCCCCAGTCTTCTTCCCCTCTTCCTTCCTCCCCCCCTGAGCATGTGCTGCCTGCCCAGGGCCTCCCAGCTAGCAGGGACAGAACACCTAAGCAGCTTCACAAATGAGGAGGCCACCTGAGCAGAGGGGCTTTAAAGCTGCCTACGTTCTGACAGTGAAAAAAGAGGTAGGAGGGGGGGGGAAGAGAAGAGAAGGAAGAGGAGGACAAAGAGGGGGAGAAATTATCTGGTTTGTGCCTGTGTCAACAGTTTCTCAAACGCTTTCTCTTCAAACATCAACTCTGGTTCCCATAATCCCCTGCGAACTCTCAGAGACAGAAGCCCTAGCAAGCAACCGAGGCCAGGGCTCAAGATGACTTGCTGAGGTCTCTCAGTTAATCAGCAGCAAGCAGGGACTTGGACAGGGTCCTCCTGACCCGTCAGAGGTGAGCAATGCACCTGGGAGGAGACTGGTTCTGGAGAAGAAGCAAACGTGGTGAAGATCTTCATAGCTGCTTCCTGCTGCAACCCAGATGCGCGGCCTCCCAGGCTCTGTCACGGCGGGGGCTCCACCCCAAGCGCCCGCAGCTAAGAGGAGGAGAGATGTGTTTGGACTCACGGTTACAGTCCAGGGTTGGCAGGCTCCAAGGCAAAAGCAACATGGCGGAGTGATCCAGCAGAAGCAAAGCTGTTCGTGCCCTGGCGGCCAAGAAGCAGAGGAAGAGAAAGCCAGGAAGGAAGATTCCTCCTTTCAAGTCGCCCCTCCAGCGGCCCACCTCCAACCAGCCCCGGCTCCTCACCACAGTTAGCTCTGGACTCATCCGCGTGTAGATCCACTGATGGGGCAACACGCCGGGGGCCCAGGGACCTTCTGAGCCCACGAGGCCTTTGGGAGACATTCAAGATCTAAACCTCAGCAGGGCCAGAGAAGGGAGAGGAAATGGCGCCAGATCTTGATGGTGAAAGTGAAGGAGGGGGAAAGGGGCAGCTGGATTCTCCGTGCCCACATCCCTAAGTAACTGGTGCCTGCCAGGGTGGAGGAGGACACGAGTGGGTCTTATAAGGGTCCTTCCAAGGACCCTGGGCCCAGCACCAGGCAAAGAGGGCTAAGCAGGGAGGAGGCAGCCACTGGTCATTAATGGCATCAGTGCCAGGTTGGCTCGCTGGCCCCAAACAGGACCCAGACAGAATCCACCTGTGTCCCTGTCCATCCCATAACCCACCAGAGGATAACAGTTGCCATTTCCATCCACATCCAGCTGTTTACAGAGAGGACTTCAAATAATCCCCTGCCACCAATAAATCCACGTCTTAGGTCCCAACTGTGGCCAGTTCTTGGCTCAGAGAGGCTGAGGGAAGGACGCAGCTGGCCTCTGGCCCTCAGCAGGGTGAGCAAGGACAGAAAAGGGACCCTCTCCCACAATCCGCCTCTCACATCGTGGCTTCTGCTGGAGCCCAGTCTGCCTGGCCTTGGACAGAGGACTCTCGCCTGCACCCCAACCCTCTGCTGCTGAGAAGGGGGAGATCCTACACAGGCAGGTGAGGCCAAGGCCCCAGAGCCGCAGGGAGCCACGAGCAGGGACGGCTGCTGTCCCCGAGGACCTGCAGAGGCAGCTGCAGACCCGAAAGTGCAGAGACAGGAAAGCATGGCCCAGTGGGTAGCAGTGACTCTGAACGACAGTGCCCACGGGCACCAAGGCAGAGCATGGCACGGGGTGGGGATAGGCCCTTGCTCAGGCTCCCTGGATTCCAGTTCTGCACCTACCACGCACTAGACCTGTGACCTTGAGCGAGTCACTTGACCTCTCTGTGTCTCGGTCTTCTTTCAAATAAAAGTGATGGCATCTCTTCACAGGTCCTCGAAAAGTGTAAAAATAAGATCAAAGACATGAAGTGCTGAAGCAGTCCCTGGCCAGGGCTGTCATTTGATAAAGACTTCCTTAGGCACAAAGCCTCCGACTCCACACTCACTGCCTTCAAGGGGAGCTGTCCCTGGTGCTGCACAACGTGGCTTCTGCTGAGGGCCCCAGAGCAGGTAGAGCTCTGTAACTGCGGAGCCGGACCCAGGCCACCCTGGTACACAGGGGCCCAGGGGTGGGTTCTCAGGACGTCTGGCTGTCAGGCAATGCCTGCGGACTCCGTCCGAGCCTTCCCCCAGAACTAGGGTTGAGAACATCCGCCTGGTCACGTGATCACTTGTAAACCCATTCTTCGTGGGCAAGAACTCCACAGGGTCCCTATGTGCTTTGGCCTCACGGGGAAGGGAGTGAAGCCATCCCTCAGGGCTCACAGAGGCAGTCAGGATTGGAAGCCAGGACTCCGGGGTTCAGGTGCTGCCATTTGCAGCTCTGCTCTAAGGAGAAAGGAATGAGGAGCCCCGTGTCCCCCGTCAACGTGGCACCTACAAACCCCGTCTGCTGTGAGCTTGAGGTTGTCTTTTCACGCCTAACATGGAAGGCCCTCACGAACTCCTTCAGAGAAGGACAAGTGTGTCCCAAGCGTGGGGGGTATTCTGAGGAGAATTAATAGGAGTATGTCTCAGACTGTTATTGTTTTTATTTTTAATGTAAACAGTTACCATATTTGTTGATCATGTTGTGTGTAGCTTGGCCTCTTCAGAGCTTACTAAAGCACTCGACTGGATTATTTACATGTACCACCGCTAGCTTTCAAGACAACCTTTGTTGGAGATAATTTATTTCAACAGCTTTATTTGATGCATAATTTAGATCTACTGTGCATATTTGAAGTGAAAAATCGCATAACTCTGACCCATGTGCATCTCCATGAAAGTGTCACCAATGTGTTATCTAGGTAACAAATATATCCATCATCTCCAAAAGTTTCCTGAGTTCCTTAACGATCTCCCCCCCACCCCGTTCTCTTTCCCCTCCCCCAGCCACTAGCTTCTTTCTCTTAATACTTATGCAAGTATTCTGAGAATCACTCTGGATACGGCACACATCACCCGTCCCTTCATTTTTTATGGACTGTGTCACAATTATTTTTATCCATTTGCTTGTTGATGGATATTTGCACTGTGTCTAGTTCGGAACTCTTACAAATAAAGCTACGATGAACTTCCCTGCCCAGTCCTTTGTACAACCACACATATTCTCATTTGTCTTGGTAAATTCCTCGGCATAGGAGTGCCACACCATCTAATAGGTCTATTTTTAACTTTTTAAGAAACTGACAAACTGTTTTCCAAAGTAATTGTATCGTTTCACATCCTCACTGAGAGAGCAAGAGGGTACAATTTGCTTTCGTTCTTGCCAATCACATACGTGCAATCTTATCATTTTAAACACTTTGATAGGTATATCACACACAAAAAAAATTCTGCCTTCTAGCTATTTTGAAACATACAGTAAATTGTTGCTAACTATAGTGGGTCTTTTTCTATAGAACACTAGAGCTTATTTATCTCATCTGAACCTGTTAACAGTTTCTCCCTTTGCCCTATTCTTCCCACCCTCCACTAGCCATAATTCTGCAATCTATCACTATGAGATCATCCTTCCTACATCCTTTTTGGCTTCCACTTATAAAATGAGAATGGGATATTTGTTTTGCCACACCTGCCTTACTTACTCAACATGAGGTCTTCCAGGTTCATCCATGTTATTCCAAAGGATAGGACTTCTTTTTCCATTCTCTTTTCTTTTCTTTTTTCCAGTATGGCTGGTAAATATCCCATCATGCATAAGTATCACAGTTTGTGCTCCCGTTCACCTACTGATGGACTCAGGTTAATTGTATACCTTATTATTGTGAAAAGGGCTATCCTGCAGCTCTCAACCTTCAACCTTGACCCACTGATTCATCTTCTCCCCCTCTCTCCTGATGCTGGTACCATAGGGTCTTCATTATTATAATACTGTGAATCAAAATCACACACTGTTAGTCCTTCAAATCTATACTTCTTTTGCAAAGTTACTGTGGCTTTGGGGGGCGAGGAGTCTTTGGCATTTAGACACTAATGTAGGATCTGCTTATAAGTTCTACAAAAAAAAATTAAAAGGACAAGTAGGATTTTTGACAGGGGAAGTAATAAAGACAGACTCCATATTTCATTCTGACCAGTAACAGCTTTCAGAACTTTACCTCTTCTTTCCCTGTACCCCGCATTTGGGCAACCTATAAAGAAAGCCCAGTACCCACTTGTCTCTCAGCACCTGCATAAACCCCACATCTCTCAGGCCCAGCCTCTGCACGAGCATCACCGCCCCCAGCTCCTCCCTTTAACTCCAACAATAATTCAAAGCCACCACCAATTCCACCTGGGCATCCACTGCACTCCAAAACCAACCCAAGGCCTAATCCCTGGGAAATTCTGCCTCACTGTTTACGGTAGGAGTGATAAACCTCATTCGAATCCTTGTGTGCCTGCGTGATGTCATTCTCAGTATCCAGAAACCCCTGAGTGCTGTGCTGTCAGCACCCAGCATGGGAAGCCAGGAGCCTGAATATAACAGTCTGTAGGTAACGGGGGGATCTGACATCTTAACGGTGAGGAGTCTGCCCACCCCTGAACCATTTTCTCCCCTTATTTAGGATCTTCGATTTCCTCTAGCACTAATGTGTAGTTTTAAGTACACAAGTCTTTCCCATCTCTTTTCACATTTATCTCTAAATGTTTCACATTTCTATACTATCAAAATGGTTTTGCTCATTTCAATTTATTATGTGCTAGTATATGGAAATGCCTTGATGTTGGTATGATGCTTGTATATCTTGCAACCTTGTTAAATTCACTAGTTATTATAGCTTACGGAGACAGATCTCATTCTATTTTCTTCATAGACTATCATTCTCTCTGGAAATACAGTTTTACCTCTATCCCAATATGGACACCTTTTCTTACTCCGTTAGATTGGTTAGACTCTCCTGCACACTACTGAACAGAGGTTGCAAGACTTTGTATTATCTTCCTGATCTTAGAGGGAAGCATTAAATTCACTGTTAAATGGTATATTAGCTATAGGTTAATCGCAAATGCCATTTTCTATGTAAGAAAATATTTTTCTATCTTACTTTCTGAAAGTTTCTGTCACAAATGGATGTTGGATGATTAATTTTCAAATGTTGAACCAGCCATGCATTCTTGGTATAAACTCCAATTGGTCATGATGATAGTACATTACTTTTGTATATTTCTTCATTCAATTTGCTAAAATTTCGGCATTTGAAATTTTGCATTTATGTGCATGATAGATTCTGCCCTTAAGTTTGCTGTATCAGTAATATTTTTTTTTTAGTTTGGAGATCACAGTAAGGTTGGTATATTGTTTATGGCTCTATAAAGGAACAAAATCAGTAGTAAATAGGTATCTCTAATTATATAAGGGAATGTATTAAGAACTGGGAGAGCCCACAACAGCTGGAGAGCTAGAGGACCAGCATCTTCTCACCTTGAGAAGACAGAAGCTGCAGAACAAGAGGGATCAAGGACACAGCACCTGCCCAAGGCCAAAGGCTCACTATACGGTCACCAGTGCGAATCTGCCGTAGAACACCAAAGAAACTGAGGACCTGAAAACCTAGCCCCAAAGGCTACAGTGAAGACTGGGGCTTTTTCAAACACAAAAATACTTCCTCCCCCCCCCTTTTACTTCATCTAGGTTACAAGCCTATTGGTTGGTGGTATCCACAATGACTGAGCTTTACCCAATCTGTTTGCTAGACTATGTATCAGTCAACCATGGACACTCTCAGACCTATGCTTTGCTAATCTGCTAGATGTTTCTTAATACATTCATGCTAACATAACATAGTGTAGCATTGGGTCACAGCTGGTCTTACAGACCAGTTAGGAAAATATTCCCTTTTTTCCATTTATTACAAGATTTGATTTTAAATAGATCTCTCCCTCTCCCTCTCCCTCTCTTTCTCATGCTCTCTCTCTCTCTCTCTCTCTCTCTCTCTCTCTCTCTCTCTCTCTCTCTCTCTTTGTTGTTGGCACTGGGGACCTCACCCTTGCCAGGTAGGCTCTGTGCCTCTAAGTCACATCCCCAGCCCATCATTTCTCTCTTAAATAGTTGATGGAAGTCATTAGTGAAGCCATGCAGGACCAGAGCTCCCTCTGTGAGAAGGTTTTTCAGTTATAATTTCAATTTTTGAAACAGAAATGGGGCTGTTTTGAGATATTTATTTCCCTTTGGGTAAGCTTCAGTAGTTTGTGTCCCTCAAGAAATTTATCCATTTTCTCTACATTATCAAGTTTAATTTCATAAAATTGTTACTAACCACATGATCATACTTCTAATGTCTGTGAATCTGAAGTGACATCCCCTCCATCACTCCATCACTTCTGATGTCTGTATTTTTGTCTTCTTTCATTTTCTTCTACAACAATGTAAACTGGTTTGGGTTCTGACTTTTTTATTGGCTCTAATACTAAGCTCTTGGTTTCATTTGCTTTCTCTATTGCTTTCCTATTATTTTATCTAATGATTTTCAAGTTTAGCCTATGTGTGTCTTTGTATCTGAAGCGCATTGGTCTTGAAACATCATTGTCTTTGCCTGTTTGACGCTCATGTTCCTCCCTCTGGTTTCCCCTTAGGAACCTGCCCACCTTTTTCTGTCCAGCTGTGCCTTTCATTGCCCTGGACTCAGTGACAGCTCAGAGATGGGCAGGTAGCCAGGCTGGTAGGCCTCAGAGTGAGCAAGTAGCTTACTCCTAAAGGTGGGTAACAAATCACTGCTCTTCGTAGGGCTGTGAGCCATTTCTCTCTCTTTTCAAGGATCTCCTCTGCTCTGTGTTCCCAACATGAGGTATTCCGCCACCACAGGCCCAAAGCAATGAGGCCAATTGACCACGGACTAAGACCACCAGATTGTGAGCCAAGATAGACGTCTCCTCATTATAAGTTGATTGTCTCAACTTGTGTGTCACAGTCACCACAAGCTAACACCATGCCTTGATCACGTTGGCTGTGAGCCCCATGTAAACTGAGACCCTCACCTCTTGTGTTTCGTGCCCGTGGAGATCAATGCCTTGGCCCCTGGATCAAGACAAGCCTGAAACAAGCATCTCTTCAGATCTCCCAGCCCCACAAGCCAACACATTTCCCTTGTGACTCAGCTGGATAGTGTTTCTAGCACCTGCATTTAAAGGCCCTAATCCCACAGCTGCCACCAGTAGGGAAAGCACCGTACCTGACACATGTACAAGCTAAGTAAGCATTTATGAGAACTAAAATAAATGAGCTCCAAAGTCTCTCCCTCCCTGTCTTCTCTACTCTCTCCCTGTGGAGAAGGAAGTAGTGGCCTTTCTGTGTTGGACTGGACATGACTCCCTTGGGCCAGAGGATGCTGCAGTGATGGGTAATCACATTAACTCTGCACAGGACCCCAGCAGTTTACAATACACCAACAGAAAGGCCAGGGGAGAAGTCTGGGCTTGGAGCTCATTCAACGTCCAAAATCCCATCGAAAGTCTGCTATTGACCAGCCATGACCTTGAGCTTCATGTGGCAGAGGAAACAGAGGACGCAGAGGATGATGGGACCTTCCTGGAATGACCTTTAAGTTAGAGAAGTGGAATAGGAAACTATGATGCCCAGGCCAGTGCTCCATTGGCTGTATCCTGGGCCTTTGAAAAGAAGTGATGGGACTCTACAGCCTCTCACAGGGGATCAGAGATCCCCGGATCCCCGTGTTCTACACAGAACCAGCTGCCTAAACATAGATCGTTATTGCAGGTCCTGGGTGCCCCAAAGGCCAGGGCACCATGCGTAGAACACTGAGGACAAAAAAAGGATCAGGGCACACAGTAGCAAGAACTTTGTCCCTTCTTCTATTCGCACTGAATACTGTGTGTTGACAATCACACTAATATCTGCTCATTCACCTGTTGATCCAAGAAATACAGAAAAGGGCCTGATGCAGCCCCTGCCCTGGACGACCTGCTTCATCATCCCATGAAGCAGGTTGACCCGGAAACGGAAAGAGCAGGTCTACTGCGCCCCCACCTGCACCCCTTTGTTACTGTCCTTATTTAACAGGGAGAAAAGAGAGCCTGGGAGACATCGAACGATCTGTCCAAGGCCACAAAATTCAGAATAGCAGAGCAAGCTCAAACCCAAGCTTCTGCCATAAAGGTCTTTGCTCTGTCCTCCACCCGACCCTCGGAGCAAAAGAAAAGAGTTAGGAGGAAAGAGGTTAACCCAGGCCAGAGCCCCCGGAAGAGGACCCTGCAATGGGTCAAAAGGACAACCTGGGGGAGAACACGCAGGAGGGAGGAGCCACTGCAGTTTCAGCCCCAGGTCTGCAGCCCACTGAGCCTGGAACGTTCTAGGGGGGAGCAGCCCCCGCCTGAAACTCTCCCAGGACCCCACAGCAGGTGCAGCCATGTCAGGAGGGGAGGTGGCCTCCAGGGAGGGGGGGGTGGGCAGGAGGCAGCAGAGCTCCTGGGAGTGTCCCGGTCACTTGGCTTGGTCCAGGTGCCCCTGAACAGGAGGTAGGGTGTCAGTGACCCTGGGCCTCCGCTGGGAGGGGACCACAGTCCCGCAGGAGACGCTGATGAGGCCATTAGACCGTATTCCACCAGCCAGCCGGCCCCTCAGCCACCTCTACACTTCCACGTGATTTCCCTTGCAGATTCCCCTGTAAGCGGCCTCCCTCAAAGGCAGAATCTCCCATTATGCCCACAGTTGGAAAAATTAGTCTTTCTTTTCTCTATTCTGCCTCTGAAGCCCCTTTTTCTTATAATGAAGCTACAGCGGCAAAACAGCCTCTTGTGGGCGTCAGCTCAACTGTGGCGCGTCCTGGCGTGCGGGTGGGGTGGGTCGGGCCAGGGAAGCAGAGGCTATTTCCGGAACCAGATGCCTGGTGGGTGGGGCCACATCCGTCTCTGCATAACTCAGCTTTTCAGATGCAACTGGGGAGATGAAGTCAGCAATTCCTGGGCATCTCCGATCCCCTTCCCTCTTGTCTCCCCGCCCTCCCTCCCTTCCATATCCAACATGCCGACTCTGGGCTTTGAGACCCCGGAGTCAGACCCCAGCCTTGGCGAGGACAGAATGGAGGGAGGCCCTGCTGTGACAGCATTCATTTATCATTAACCACGGCCTCGGCTCCCTGGGCCGTACGCGACGAAGACGAGGAATGACTCGGTCGTGGTCCTCCCGGAGAACCACACACCAAAGAGGCCGAGAGGGCGTCAGTGTCCCTCAGGGCCGGTGCTCGGTGACAACTGGAGGGTCTCGACTGATTCACTTAACCTAGGAAAGGGCAGCCCTGACCGGCACCTAACCGTAAACACCAGCTCTGACGTCTCTCTTCCGGGAAGCTCGCCCTGACCACCCTGGCCGGTTGCTGGGAGCGTTCCTGGGTTGTCTAGTTTGCTGTGTCTTTCCCCACAGCCAGAGTCCCCTGAGGGGGCCGGACCCTGGAGAGCAGGCAGGGTCTCAAGCTCCTCCTCCTCTCCCTCTCCCCACCCCCTTGACAGTTAGAACTCGCAGTAGGAGGGCGGGGGCGGGGCACCTAGTGAAACCAGCAGAGAAGAAAATTAGCAATTAGTAGGTTGTGGGAAGGAAGACATCACAAGACTCCACACTGAATATGGTCCCACAGGGCGACCTGCGGCATGAAGCTTCATCAGGAACAGATCGCCGAGCACCCTGAGCCGCGCTGAGCGCAGCGTTCGGGCACAGAGCACTTCTTGCAGGGCTGTTTCACGCTAAGCTGGATGAAGACGTAGACAGTAGCAGCCTGGGGAGGCCCCAGCACTCCCGGAAAGGAGTAGAGGCTCCGGCAGCAGCGGCTCTCAGCCCGGAACTCCTCTCCACCTTGCTAGCAAACAAGACAGCCTAGACTTGGCCCGCCCTGTATGGGCCTCCTGGGCTGCTGCAGAGCCGGACGCCTAGCTCCAAAAGAACAGAGCCACTGGGTCCCGGGGAACTCGGGGGTGGTCCCAGCCTTGGGATATCTTCTCCACCCTGTACCCCAGCTCCGAGGGCCAGTCCCACTCCCCTTCTAGAGAGGAGGAGGCGTGGAGCCAGGGGAGTCAAGCGCACCACCTGAGGGTGCCCAGCGAGTCAGGCAAAGTCCAGGTCAGACCCTGGCTGTCCTTCTGCCTCCGGAGGTGCCCCCTGCAGTCCTCGGGTCCTCTCTCTGGGGCTTGGAGGGGCCTCCCAGGCTGTGCCACAGGACCTTGGCTCCTCCTCGCAGCCCTGACCCACCCTGCTCGGTGAGGGTGGGGCGGCCCTGCCTGCTCCCTCAGTCCACCGCTCTGGGTCACAGGCCCTGCCAGGAGCCCAGGGACGGTGAGCGCCCTGGGGGTGCAGTGAGTGACGCTTACAGCCGGGAGCAGGGGCTCGGGCCAGGCTGCATCTCCGTCCTCCGCGGGAGCCTCCTCCTCCCAGGCCCGCCCGGCCCAGGCCTTCAAATCTACACTCGTTTCTCAGCATCTTGTTCCCTTCGTGGCTTTTCTATCCCCCACTTCTGTTCTGCTTGGCTGTTCCTCCAGCCGTGGCCAAGAGCTTCACGAGAGTGAGGACCTGGGGTCCCAGCCACGCTGGCCCAGCCTGGCACAGAGCCCGGCACACAGGAGCCCTGAGGACACCTGCTGGGTGCGGGGAGGGTGAGCGGCGGGACTGGCTGGGCCAGCGGGGTGGGGAAGCGCCAGCACTGTGTCCAGGCCGGGGTGAGTGAGCGACCCTTTTCAAACCCCTCGTCTTTCTCTCTGGGGAGCTTGTCATGATGCCCAAGAGATTCTGGTAAAGACGGGGCCACAGGAGGCTCCTCCCAGGGTCACCCACCTTCCCCTCCCCCAGGAGAAACAGACAGAAATCGAGACTGGCTTTGTGACTCGCTGCCTGCTGCAGGACCTGAAGGTGGCACAGGCCAGTGTGTGTGGAACTGTGCAGCCTCAAGGGACAAGAGTCTAGAAGGTCTGCGGCCCTTGGCCAGGAGCCCTCTGCATGGGCCCTTGCAGGACGACAGAAGAGCCACCGGTGTCAGGCAGGACTCACCCTGTCCACAGCAGCAGCCCTGCGTTTTTAACATGCTGCCTGTCAGACCTCGGTATTCACCTCACTAAGTGTCCACGGGGCCCATTTCTTCCTTTTTCCTGCTACAAAGTACTCAGCACAACCAGCAATGGAGGGAAACTCATTTTTTAAAGGATTCAGCGATGCCCCTTCCACAGCGCCCTCCTCTGAGCGTGGCCAGCAGAGCACAGAGTGATATAGAGGCCCAGGGTGGGCACAGGGACTGAGTGGGAGCACTGATGAAGGCACCTCCCTGCAGTACAGCACCCGCCACGTGGTAACATTGGGGCTAGAGGCTGAGGGCAGGGGACCAAAGAGGAAGTGACAGACATTCGCACAGGTGCCCTTAAACCGGGTAAGAAGGCGCCTGTGCAGAAGCATACCCTCTGCCACTTCATCCGCCTATGCAACAGACTGCAGAGCCAAAGGGAGCAGACAGGCCAGACTGTGGCCCCTTCAGACTCACCCCAGAACCTGGAATGCTCTGCCCAGATGCCCGTGAGCTACCTCCAGGTGCTGCCTGGTCCTCTGGCCCAGGCCGCAGCTGTGAGAGCCTGTGCTCTCCACCCCCCTGCAAGCCCTGAGATGTGCCAAGAAGTGGTGATGGGTCCTCCCTGCCCTTGAAGCTGCTGGTGAGAAGGGCTGGGCTGGGCAGGGAGCTCCACACATTTTCCACACAGGCCCAGAGGCCGGAGCAGGGGGGAGGCACTGTGCGCTGTGCTGAGTCCTCCAGAGGAACCCTGAAGCCACAAAAGCATGGCTGCAGGTGTGCAGCAGTGTGGTTGCACTGTGCAGGTGTGTGCTGTGGCTGTGATAGGGTGAGGTGTGAGGCGGTGCAGTGTGGTGTACTTGGTTGTCACCAGAGCCCTGACTGGGCCTGTGTCTCCTGCTGTCTGCACACAAGGCTGCTTCCCGGAGCTGCCCTCAGGTAAGCGCATCTAGATGTCCCTCAGAACTGTTTCACCTCTCTCTGAAGACCTGGGCCAGACCCTGGCTCAGCCTATCAGGTCTCTTAATCCTTTAGTCAGAACCGGAAGAGCCTTCAGGAAGTGAGACTGCTTCATGCTGTCCTGCAGGTCTGTTGCAGGAGTATTTGCTATGTACAAATACACCCAGGAAAGGACACCAGCAGCAGAGAGGCCTGGGCCCAAGGGTTACATAAGCCATGGGGACAGGAACTGGAATGCTCTGCCCAGATGCCCATGAGCTACTCAGATGCCCATGAGGCAACCTTGGTCAGAACTGATGTGGTTAAAATGAGAAAAAAAAAAAAGAACTGATGTGGCCACCTTCTCTCCCTCTATGACCTCAGGCAGCAGGTAGTCTCGCTGCTCTGAACCACACTTTTCACTTTTCTGTAAAATGGGAAGAACACAGTCTTCCTTTGGTTTCATTGTAAGGATGAAGAGATATAATTATAGCTCCTACCCAGGTCCTTCCTAAGGATGCCAACTACCTCCATGTCCTCAGGGAGGTGGGCCCCAGGCCCGGCCTAATCGGAACGCTAAGCTCTGAGGCAGAGTGGGACCAAAGGATTCCAATGCCCCAGCTCAGTGCAGACAAGGAGTTGGCACATTGCTTTGCAAACTTATCAAGGCAGACGGCCTGTTGCAGAAATATTAGTGTCATCTTGAATCACTTTGACGTCATTTGCAGTGGGAGCATTATCCAAAGGCCCTAGAGAAACCAACCACCAACTTCATGTGCATATGGAATCTTGTTCTACCTCGGAGCCCTGTGCATATTGCAGATATTTATTTTAAAACCAAGGAAGCTTGGCTGTTAAGAGGGAGTGGAAACTCTGATGCAGACAACTAAAAGGGCCTGCTGGCTGGGAGCTGGGCCAGGGATTTAGTTCAAACCCAGAGGATAACTTGAAGGGAGCATTCGTCATTGGGTCCAAGTTATGCACAGCTCCTTAGCCAGCCCTGGAGCTGAGTGAGATGCTGTGGGTCCCAAAGTCTGCAGCATGAGTGAGTGGAAACCCTAATATGAAGTTAACAGTAGTGACCAGTATTTCCCAAGCACTGACAAAGGCCTTATTCTAAGATCTTTGTATTTATTTATTCTTTTAAACCTCTCTGTACCCTAGGAAGAGTAGATTCTATTTTTATCTACAGTTAGCAGATGAGGAAACTGAGGGGAAAGGGTTAAGTGATTTCTTTGATGACCTGTAGTTCGTAAGTAGCAGGGCTGACTTGAATCTTGAGCATCTAGCTTGAGACCTGCACCAGAGTACTCTTGCAATGTCCAGATCTCCCACCCCATTACAGAGGAGGTTCTACCAAGTATCAGTTCACTTGTGCTGTGTAGCAAACTATCCCATGACAAACTGACTCAAATAGCAAAAGAAACCTGAGCTGAGCGCCTACTGTGGAGAAAATGGAGGCTCTATACAGGATTGCCAACACAGGCTGCCCCTTCTAGAGGCTGACGTTGCTAAAGCTACCACTGAGACTCTCATCTGCTATTGCAGAGACAAATATAAATCCCAGTACATAACCATCCCCTCCAGGGACCTGTCAGCCACCAGGAAGCAGGTTGAATACATGGTCCTCTTCATCATGACAGGAATAGAGTCATTCTCACAGTAATGGATACATGTTCTCATTTGGATTTGCCTTCCTTCTCCACGATTCTTCTTCCGGGTCATCATCCATGACTTCAGGCGTGCCTTTCCATCACCATGACATTCTTCAAGCTTTGTCTTTGGTCAAGGAACTCATATCATGGAAGCCATCCTTTTGTGTCCATGGGGCCAACAGCTCTTACGATACACCCAGAAGTGACCTGGCTGAAAAATGAAGTAATTCTCTGAAGACTCAACTCTGATGCCCATGGAGAGGCCCCACACCAAAGAGATGACACTGTCTCTTGAGGACGTAGAATATATTTTGATCCTAAGACTACTAGATATGATGCTGTCCTCCCCCCCACAGCCAGAAAACCTGGGCTCAGGAGATGAAGGGCAGGAATGGCCACGGTCCCTGCCACTGTTACACCTAACAGCACACTCACAGGGACTCTGTGGCAATATAAGCTCTGGTTTTCTTTCTGATTGAGAATATAGTCCTTAAGTGGGAAATGCAAAGAGGTGACGAGTTCTATTACATTTTGTGCCACTAAACCCACAGGCCAGTAACCCACTATATGGGTTGATGTATCTCAGTGGGAAATGTGGTTTGCTGCTACATAACAGAAGCAAGAAATGTTGTGCATAGAACCAAAGATACTCTTTACCAAATCCCCTAATACTATATGCTCAATCATAAAGACTAATGGAAACAGTAATCAAAAAAAGAAGAAATGTATGCTCAGAATCTTTAGAAATGAACATTTGGGATATACTGGCCAGGTTTTTAAAAACAAACAAACAACAACAACAAAGAAAAAAACCTAGCCACTATGCTAGTTTTCAATTACTATGACAAAATGCTTGAAATTTTCAGCTTATACAGAGAAAAGGTTTATGTTGGTCGGATTTCAGTGTATGGCCCCACCACTACGGACCAGTGACAAGGCAGAACATATGGCAGGGAGGAGCACATAGTAGGGCAGTGACTTCATGGTAGAGGGAGTTACTTCATGGCAGGCAGGAAGCAAAGAGAAATCCCCTTCCCCAAACTCATTAAGCTATGAACCCAAATATGGATTGATCTATTCATGAAATCAGAGCCCTCATAATCCAGCGACTCCCCAAAGGCCTCACCTCTGAACACAACTGCATTGGGAATGAAGCCTTCAACATGTGAATTTTACAAGACTATCATTTGAGGTTCCCACAGGATAATGGTAAGATGGAAGGACCAACTGAGAATGGGACCCATGGTCCAATTATGGATTCACTACCAATGACTGAATCAAACATGAAAAAAAGCTTTGAATATTTTCTCTCTGAATATTTCTCTAGTTTGATGTGCCTTTTTGTATAACCTAAGCATTTTTTTCTAGCTTGTCCTTCTTCCCATTTTTATTTTATATTTAAGTTGTTGGGGGTTAACTTGACAAATTAGCCATGAGGCCACATAATATTCAATGGAAACTATCACTCCAATCAACATCAGTTGGGATAGCCAGGAACAGACTGTTGGGACAGTACAACTTATCCATGTGGGGCAAGGTGAGAATTTCCTCCCTTCCCAGAAGGAAGCCAGGGAGAATTTAAGGAGCAGTCTGTTGGAGCACAGGTGTGCAAATGTGTGTAGAAGTACATGAAAGTTAAATAGCCAAAGGGATGAACTGTACCAGTCATCAGTTTATTGCTTTTAACTCAAGATTCACTCTTCAGTAACTGCTCTACAGTGAGCTAAGCTCTTGAAGTATTTATTTTCAGTGAGCACACTGTCTAACTTGGTCATTCGGAAGAATTGGAAGGACACTCATTGGAAGTGGTTGCTGCAGTTTGCTGACCTTTGTTCGTGATGCATACGCCAACATCAGTGCTTCTGTGTGTCAGTATCTAGGGATGTCAAGTAACCACAGGATCACTGAGCAAACTCATAACCCCAGCCCATCTCTGATGACCACTTTATAGTGCTACACCATCTCCCTGATATGGACACCATATCATCTAAGCCTCATGCTCACGGCAGTGTAACGAAACTCTGCATGCCCGTCCACCAGCCTCAGCTTGCCTGAACCAGTGTTTTGCATGGGAGCAACCTAGTGAATGCCTCTGCTACTCAGGGGCCTTTGAGCTCACCATCGCCAATGAATTCTGAAACCCAGCTTTGGGAAGGACCCCTTTCCACATCTTGTACTATGGATACTCTCCCTGAGCCCTGGGGTATTTTTATAGTTCTCTTTTCAACTTTATAATTACCGTCCTAGTGGAATAAATAATTTCATATCAAACTTCCCTTGTCTAAATCACCGTGTGAATTGTCTTCTGCTTGAACCTAGGCAGATACAGCTTTCTTCCTTCCTAGCGCTGTAGTGGAGAATGAATCATTTCATTCTCATACAGCAACAGGCTCATCTGTATCATTCTGCCAATATTTGAAATTCTTATCTTAAGCTAGAAAGCCTATTTATCTATGTTGCAGGGTATCCAAAAAATTAGAACTTGATATTTTTCCTGTAAGAGAAACTATTGAACATAGACTTGAAGGATGGCAGGTTTTGGAGTGATTTGCCTAAGTAGCCCAAGGCCTTCTAGGAGGGAACACGAACAAGCACATCGGTTCTTGTTCTCTGAGGTTCAAAGCTCTGAAAACACTTAAGAAGGTTCAGGTCACTCTGACCGAGACCCGGGGGTAGAAAAAGCAGTTAGTCCCCTGAATCGAGGAGGGCCTTCCCACTGAGGCAAGTGAGGAAGCCCTGGGAAGAGTTTCCAGGAGGGAAGAAATACTGGTCTCACTCGGGGGTCCTGAGAGGGGTCTCTAAGTAGCACTTAAGGGTTGTCACATTGCGAATCGCCCAGGTGTCAGAAGAATGCAGTAGCACCAGTGAGAGGAGCACAAAGACAGGCATCCTTCTGCCCTCAGGCACCAGCAAACTGGATCCGAAGGCAACGTCCAGAACACCGGCAAGAGAGCTCACGGATGTGTCCCCCGGGGCAGAGACAAGCTCCTTTGGATTGTTCGGTTCTTGGCTACTTTCAGCTCCAGGGTCAGAGCCAATGTCCCTTAAAAAATAGCCAATTTCTGGCTGTAACCATTTCATAAATTAGAAGTAGAAGCCCAGACAAATGGCCAAAATCATGGGACAAGAGGGCTGTGACTCTGGGCTCAAATTCCTCCCTTAAGCTTCCATGCGGGCGAGGGACGACACTGGGAAGCACGCAACCTGGAGAAGGATCCATAATTCAGATGCATGTGGTGGAGTTCACGTGAGGAAGGGAACTGGGGAAGCCAAGAAACAGAAAGATGAAGAATCTCATGAAACATACCCAAGGTGATAAAGGAAGAGGACAAGGGTCATAGTTTCCATCTTACAGACAGGGAAACTGAGACTCGGTTACCTCAAAGGTAAAAATGATGAGATTTCTTGAATACTTTATTAGTTATAGAGCTAAAGAGGATGAAACAGTGAGTAGGCTTAAAGTAGTTGCTTGTGTCACATAAGCAACTAAGCTAAAAACAAGAGACAAATCAAAAAGCACAATCGTTGCCATCCACAGCCAGGCAGTCTAGGGCACCCAAGCCTAGGAACAATAGTTGTCGACTTGGACACTGCTCTGCCATCGGCCAGCTGAGAGATCATATCACCAGAAGATTTCCACTATAAACAATGATATCAGGCGGAAATCTGAATCTATGTCTAACACTGAGAAACTTCAGAAACGCAAGTATGTGAGTGTACAAACCATGTTTCTCACTCTTCAAAATGACTTTAAAACATAATCAAGTGTCTAAAGAAAACATGACAAAACTTTATGTTAAGGTTTGCACCACAAAGAAAATAAAATATGTAACAAAAGCAGCAAAAAGTTAAGAGGGAGGAAAATGAAAGTTTGTGGCTTTAAGGATCTTCTGTTATATGAGAAGTGACTTGTTATCTGAAAGGACATAAAACTATATACAGTTTTTAGAAGACATCATTTATGAACAAAACTGGGAGAAAATGGGTCCATAAAAAATATCCAATTAAGCCAAACAAAGGTGGAGGAAACAAAAGGCAGATAAAGTAGATAGGAAGTAAACCACTAGATGCTATTTTCAAGCCTAACTATACCAACAATCATATTAGATGTAAATGGTCTATATACACTTCTAATTAAAAGGCAGAGATTGTTAAAGTGACTTAAAAGTAACCAACTGTAGACTGTCTTATTCTCTTCCATATCCTTAGGACTTGAACATTATGTGAAGTGTACTAGACATTCATAAATGTTTGTGGAATTGATTAAGTAATAAATGAGCTACAATAATTGGTCTTTTGCTTTCTTTAGAAAGACAACTGCTTCCCATATGCCATGGGTTCCAGAGAGATGTCCTTGCTCTGTAGGGAGATGCTTTACAAAAAATATTTGTAATTACATTCTGAGAAGAGCCCCTCTCTGCTTTGATTCAGTTCCTTCTAGAAGGTATTGGACTCCCTGAGCTTTCATGTTGGTTCTTGTACTTTGCTACGAAGAGCAGGCCGACCTTGGGCCTCCCTGGCAACTCTGCCCAGCCAAGAGAACCCAGGAATCATGTTTACTGGAAGAAATGACACAGGGGCATGAGAATGTTCTGAGTGTCTATGTTGGGAGTTAAGTTCTCAACTCACAAACAGCCCTAACATTGTACTTCAAGAAGCTTCTAAAACTCTAGACTTTCTAAATATTGAAATGATTGTTTTGTTTGTTTCCAGGGTCCATACTGAGAGATTTGTCTTTAAAATTTCAATAAAATCTGATTAATTCAAGACAGTCATAATCCTGGGCCTCTTTCTATTTCCTAGAAAAAATGTTTTGCTAAACCTGTTTAGAATGTAAACAAGACAGAAAACATCAATATTTACCCTACTTATGTAAGCAAATCATTTTTCAAGCCTTTGATTTGAAATTTATCCAGCCTGGAAGGCCTTCAGCGATCATACAATTAACCTCACGTTCTGGGGTCGTCCTATGCCACATGTACCCGAGTCAACGTTCAGAAACATAGCGAGAACACCTTCTGTGTGCTAGGAACTGGGGTAGGCAACGCACATAGATTATATTGCTAATCCTAGAGAGGTGGAGTAGCGTACCCAAGGTCCAGGTCAGCAGTTGGGCTGGGATCGATCCCACAAAGTTGTGCTACCCAGCACCTGCTTGATTAACTTCCTGTGCAGCCTCCCATCGCGGAGCCAAGCTATTGGTTCTCCTACACCAAGACCTCTAAGACATTTAAGAGAAAACTTCACCCCAGCTGGCGCATTACCACTGCCCTGCTCAGAAGCCTCTGGTGTAAATGTCACAAGTCTAGCTCTTTCCCACCGTGCAGGCCTCTTCGCGTTCTCTTCTTAAACCTTGCTATTCCTCCACCTCCATCCACCACCAAGCCACAGGTCCCAGGCCCTCTTCTTTCACCTGGCCCTGGATCGTCTCCTGGAGACACATCCTTACAGTCTAGGGAGCCCTGTTAATGCTGGCTTATTAGCTACCTAACCCTCCAGAATGCTCCAGCAGTGCAGAACCTTTGCCTGTATATTTCGTGGTGATACTGATAGAACCCAGAACATTACTTGATACATGACTGGCGCAGGCTATCTATCTGTGGGGTGGAAGAGCAGCTGAATGAAAGAATGCGTGAATGAATTCCGATATCCCAAACCCAGCCTAGTACGTGGACCATATGGTTTAATTTCCACGCAGGAAGAACAAAGATCTCAGATGGTGTCACAAATCAGGCCTGAAATCAGTCTTGGATCTGTTCATGAAACAAGTTTTGCTGATCTATTGGGAAGAATCGGTAAGATGTCTAAGTGGAAGTTTGCCCTGTTCAAGGGACATGTGGTTTTCTGGTCATTTCTGTTCATGAACTCATTGCCCTAGAAGCAGTGGTGGTGGTTGTATAGCACCGTGGCCTCCTTTAATAGATGAGAAAACTGAGACTCAGGTGAAAGACTCAGTCAGGATTATGTTGAGTCACAAAGAGACCTGACGCAAGGGGCCACTTCTGCTCTTTCATATTTATTTCTGAGGCTGATTGGAGGTACCGGCGTAATCTGTTTATGGCTACCTAAATGAGCCCTATTCTCCTTGATAACATTCTAGCTATAGTAACAATAGCAATGTCAAAACAGTAATAGTAGCTGCTAGTGCAGGACAGTAAACACTTTAAATCCTCACAACAATGGTACAGTCCTTTTATCATCCTCGCTTTACAGATAAGGGAACAGGCCTAGAAAGGTGAAATATTTTATCCATGATCACATAATTTATTGTGGTGAAGCAATGAATATTAAAAACATTCAGTTTGATAACTCGCTTCTTGAAAATTCCCCCTAAGAAAACGATTATGGTGCAAGATTATGACAACACACTTAAAATGAATGACATAGCATCTAAGTTGGCCAAGAATAATGCCTATCCACCACCCAACAGGTATCGGCGACTGGTCACCCTCCCCCCGTATGGGCATCACCATCGGGGTTTGCCTCTTGGTTTGAGATTGAGCATTTAATCTTTTCTTTCTTGGGATCAGGCCAAAGGTCCCTGTGTCCCGGATCCCCCTTCCTCGGCTTCGGAGTGATGCAACATCCCGTCTACCCATGAGCCTTTTGGGGCCAATAAGAGGCTCCCTGCAAGCCCCAGCTGGCCATCACTCCCTGCACCTGTTCTCGACACGCTTCCAAGTACCCGTCAGCAGGAAGTGAGGCAAGGCTGAGGCCCAGCTCTCTGGCCCAAAAGGCTCTGTTTTTCGGACAAAGAGACAGCCAGCAGGGCTGAAATGGCAGCAAGGCTTATGAGCAGCTATGACAGGCCCTGGGCTCAGTAGGGGTAGGAGGTTGGTAAGCGAGGTAGACAGAGGGCAAACTTCCTTCTCCTCCTTCCTTCTTGGAGCAGGGACTCGGAGAGCACTCTGCCCGGGGGGAGTGCTGGCACAGGTGCCACCCGCTCTCCTCACCTGGTCTCATTTTGTCAGACACCAAGGAGACTCTTCCTCTGGGTTCCCTGGAATCCTTCCATCCTACAATTTCCACTGAACGTTATGTATCTCTTGTATTTGTACCTTTTTTCCTTCCTTGCTACCACCTGAAATGTCAAGTATCTCTTTTCCAAAAGCACAAAATTGAGATAAAAAGGATGAGGGGATATTTTTATCCTGTTCAAAGATCACCTGGAGCGGCTGGGAGTAAACAGGCCCCCTTGGAGGCCATCCTCTTCTTCCTCTCCAGCCCGCTGGTCCCTCCCGGTCCCCTCCCCATGGACTGCTTGTCTGCCCCTGACCCTGCGAGCCTACCGGGTCCCACATTTACCCTAATCTGAAGCACACGACCAACAGAAGGCTCAGGTTTCCCAGAGTCTAGCAGGAAAGCAGAGGCCACTCCTGCCTTGGGATGAGATTCCAGCAAGAACTGCTCTGCGGCCCCCTTTGAAAATCACCCACAGGCCCCTGGGAACACGGAAGAACGTGGGTTTTAAACAGGTCAACAGCAGGAGGTAAAGTCAGCTGACAAGAGCTCAATAGAAACTTATTAACTTTTAATGATGAACAGCCAAGGCTGCTGAAATATTTAGCAGTACAATTCATCACTTGAAAGGCCAGTTATGGCTGCAGAGAGATGCCAGTCTCCTGGGATCATTACACCTGGGATTTTAGCATTTGCCACATCTTACGAAAGCCGGTGAACCATGCAATTTTTCATAACATGACTTTTCATTTGTTGAACACCTACTATGTGCCGGATGCTATAAGATGAACTTAGTCACTTTTCTCATTGCTGAGACAAAATAATCAACACTGACTAGTTAAGGAAGGAAATGTTTACTTAGTTCACAGTTTGTAGAGGTTTTAGTCCACAATTGGCTGGCCCCAAGGCAGGGTAGCATGGCAAATAAGCATCACAAAGGAGAGACAGTTCATGGTGGGCAGAAGGCAGCAAAACAGGCAACCAAGGGTCAACACAAGCCTTTTACTACCTCTTATACTATATTCAGGCTATAGGGATTAGAGCGGTACCAAACTAATCAGTGGACTGATTCAGCAATCACCCAGCCTTGATCCTACCATGGTACCACAAAACAATCACGCACTCTAGATTCAGCCACCTCTGAAAAGCCCTACGTGTATGAGGCATTGTGGTAACATCTATACACAAGTCACAACATAAACTTCACATCCATGTCATTCCAAAATAACTCTGAGTCGTCAACCATTTTACATAAGTAAATAAATACACACACATAAAAATAAAAATAGAGGTTCAGATAGGCAGAAAGGCATACTCAAGAGTCATATAGCTAGTAACCAACAGAGTCAGCACCTAAAGTCAAGTGTCCGAGACTCAGAACCCCACAGTTTGACTTTTGCTTCGCTCATGACAGAATGACTGGTACTGTATGTACCCTATCATTACCCCACAAACAAATGAAAAAATTGGCAAGGCACATATAACAGTTAAACTAAATGATCAATTCAATTGGCGTAAGGGTCACCTAAGGGATTAGAAAAGCACACCTGTAGGTGCATCTGGGTGTATTATAGAGGGATCACCTTGTGTCCATATCTGGTCCCTGGCCCTTTCCTCTCCTCCCTGTTCCTTGCTCCACTTTCTATCTGTCACGAACCGAGTAAACAGTTTTGCTCTCCCACCCCCTTCTGCGGTCATCTTCCTGCTTTGGACCTGGTTAACCATGGACTGAATCCACTGGAACAATAAGCCAAATAAGCCACTCTTCCTTTAAGTTGAAGGTGTCAGGTATTGCCTAGAGCAACAGGAAACTTGACTGATCCAGCACATGCAACAGCTACGCTAGATATTGGACAGCAGCTAGGGAAGAACTGAGATTACTGCCTAAAAAGATGTGAATGAGGTGAGCCCTGTAAGCACACTAGTAATCAGCCAGGAGGCCCTTTCCAGACCACAGCACAGGAAGCAGACACAGAAGTAGAAAATACTAGTTTCACTGAGTTAAGGACGCGGATAAACAGAGATACCTAGAATCATTAAAGAAAAACAGAAAAGAAGAGGTAGCTACACAGAAACATGCCATGCAGGATAGAGAATGGGGGCTAGTGACATAGGCAGTAAAAGAATTGAGTCACAGTCAAGGATTATAGAAAATACAAGGGTTTATTCAGATCAGAGTACAATGTCAAGAAAGAATGCAGGTAAGTTTCTAAGAGAGGAACTGTGTGGTTAGAGTGAGGGAGTGAGGTTTTTAATAAGAGACTGAGAAGAGGCTTGGTTCGCAAATCTAGATATCTCAGGAATGTTCCGTTCAGGACACTGGTGTCTACTGATGCTTTAGAAACAGCTTCACTGCTTTTAAAGTTGTACAGTGAGGTTGCATATAGTCAAGGCCTCTTGCTCTGTCTTCACAAAAGTTCCTTCAGGGCCAGAGATTTAGCTCAGTGGTTCCAGCGGCTGCCTCCCAAGCACAAGGTCCTGAGTTCAATCACTGGTAATCACATACAATGCTAGGTGTGGTGACTCACGCCCACCCGCAATCAGTACCACATGCCACAGTGCCAGGCGTGGTGGCTCAAGCCTATAATCCCAGCACTCGGGAGGCAGAGGCAGGAGGATTGCTGAGTTCAAGGCTTGCCTGGGCTACATAGTGAGCTCAGGGCCAGCCTGAACTACAAAGCGAGACCCTGTCTCGGAAAAAAATAAAAAAAGTTCCTTCAGAATGACATAAGGATGTCTGTACATTTTAATACCTTTTTTGAGAAAGATGGAGTATTAGCTCACTAGAAAGAAGGAACAATCTTTGTGTTCCTTTTTATCTTGAGCTATTTCTAGTCAGCATTAGTGCAGTGCCTCATGCCTGCCTGGCACACAGGGAACAGGATTATAGCATTGGAGAAATGTGGATGCCAAGAACTCTGACTCTTTTGCTACCACAAGACAGAGCTCGAGACACCTGCATACAGGTCCCCTTGAGTCTGATGTTGAGTATCAAGCCAGGCATGTATAGTTTGAGATTCATGAGGCCCCACCAAAAAAAAAAAAACTGAAGAGTAAAATTCCCAGGGTTTATACAGGGCTGTGCACCACTTGAGTCCTCACTGTCTGGAGTAAAGCGATCTCACCACACACTTGAGATAGTAGATAAAAACGTGTCAGAGTCCTGCCCTATAAGTAGAGCCCAAGTGTGGAGGCTGCTCTAGACTCATCATGGCGAAGCTGGAAAACAAGCTCAGGTGCACGAAACGGGCCTCTGCATAACCTGACTTCTTGCCAGAATGAACTTCTGTACTCCTTAGAGGAACTCCACAAAATCTAGAAACTCAAAAACAAAATACTGGATCATGAATAAGCAGATATGGAGGTATGATCCAAGCCAAGGAAGGAAAATCAACATAAAGCAGTCAGCAAATAGTAGATGTGATAGAACTGGCAGTCTGCAATATTAAAAGACCTTATTTGTTGTATTCGCAGACCTAACGTTTGATCTCATTGATATTTACAGAACATGCGAACTGGGAACAGGAGGATACATATTCTTTGGGAGTTTACATGGGATACACAGCAAGACAGTGGGTGCTGAGCCACAAAACAAGTCTCAAAACTTTTTCTTTTTCTTTTTTTTTTCAAGTATGGAGGGTTGAAGCTGGGATCTCACTCACAGAGATAGGAATTCCGTCAGTGGGTGACATCCTCAGCTCAAGACGTATTTTAAAGGGTGGAAATCCTGTAGACCTTAACCACAACATAAAATCCATAATAAACAGATAACTGTATAATTACTAAATGTCTCCAGACAAAACAACTCAGAGGTCAAAACAAATCACAAGTAAAATTTTTAAATACGTTAAAATGAATGACAACATAAAAAGACAACATATCAAATTTGCTGTTTTTGTAAATAAAAAAACATTAATTAAAGGGGAATTTAGCTTATTATCCTCAGGAAAAATAAAGTAACTTTTTTTCTTCTAGTATTTTAGAAAAAATGGTGAGTAAACTCCCAAATAAGGTGGGTATATGTAATAAATATAATCTTGAGAATCATTTTCTGATAAAGGCAATAATACAAAAAAATCTTTAAAAAACAGAAAAGGATTCTTTGAAAAGACTAATTGATCATTCTTAGCAACACTGATAAAAAGGGAAAAGTCTTAAACTGCAATATCAGAATTTTTAAAAAGAATTATCACAGATCTTAGCAACAGGTAAAGCATAGTGAGAAGAAGTTATTAATAATAATATGCCAATCGATTTGACAATTTAGACAAACTGGTCAAATTCTCTTAAAGACATAAATCACTAAAACTAATGCAGGAAGATACACAAAATCCTAATAATACTATATCTAATAAAAAAATTAACTTCTAATTTAAAACTTTTCCACAGGGAAAAACTCCAGACCTGACTGGTTCACTGGCAAATTCTACCCACCACTTAGATAAAAAAATGGCACACAGTCTTACACACAGTCTTTCAGCAAATCGAGAGAACACTGCTCAAACCATTGGTTGAAGACAATGTGTCCTTCATAAGCAAACTATAGATGACAGCAGCTCATAAGTATCCATGAAAAAAACATGAATGAGTCCAGCACCTTGCACCAAGAATCATGGCCCAGAGATGACAGGCAGAAGGGCAACGTCACTGTCACTGTCATGACTAATCCCCTGGCCAGCTGTGCTCACACCCACATCACCACCCCTTCTCCTTGTTCATTCCACAGAGGTTTATTGAAGACCTACAGTGGCAGAAGGTCAGTGATATTTCTGGAACTTTTGCTAACCACAGGGCAGAGGAACTGGGTGAGAACACTGCAAAGACCAGCTAAAATCAGCTACAAAACAGACACTGAGCACACAATTCACTTCCAAAACTGTGCTTCACCCAAAGAATCTAACTGGCCTCTGTGTTCTTTGGACAAGGGGTCTTTGGTTATGAAGCTGTTCCCTCTGGAGTAATGGAGCTATTGAGAGACCAAACTGGGGTTTTCCAAGAGGTACATGGAGGAGATTAACTTGTGATGGAGACCTCCATGATCTGAACGCTCTTGGAGACCTAGACCTTCATCTTCAGGTCTGGAGTTCCTAAGGAAATGCCAAGTGAGCACTCCCAGCTAACTCCTGACCAGGAGAGGGCCCTCAGCTATCGACCTCTTTGGCCTCCTGTGAAAAGAATGTAATAAAGTGAGCCGGAGATTTAGCTTAGTGGTTCTGCAGCCTGCCTTGCAAGCACAAGGTCCTGAGTTCGAGCCCAGTAACCACATACAATGCTGGGCCTAGTGATTCACGCCAACCAGCAATCAATACCACATACCACAGTGCTGGGCATGGTGGCTCATACCTGTAATCCCAGCACTCGGGAGGCAGAGGCAGGAAGATTGCTGAGTTGGACTACATAGTGAGCTCAGGGGCAGCCTGAACTACAAAGCGGGACCCTGTCTCAAAAAAAAACAAAACAAAACAGAGTGTAATAGAGGAGCTGTGCCAGGGGCTTGTGAAGTTCTCTAGTAGGTTAACAGATGCAAAGGAGATCCTGGTACACAGGAACTAGCACTCACTCGGGAGGCTGTCATTGCTATCCATCTCTTTTACCCTCCTCCCCAGCAACATATTTGGCTCAGAACTCATCCACAGATTGATCTACACGAGTCTAGAACCCCCGTGGCCCAATAACCTCCTAAAAGCTCAACTTCTGAATCTACAAGGCAGCTGGAGGACGTGTAGATCTAAACTGTACCACTGCTTTCAAAGGGTTTATAGTCTTGTGGTTAAAACAAGCTCTTGGAGAATCAAAAGGGCTCACAAACATCCACAGAGAGCACCTAACTTCATGCAGCAGGCACTTAGAGCCATACTTCCTGCTGTTATTTATGGTGCTATGTTGAGTGTAGTCACTATAAACTCCTGATAGTTTGTATTTGACTCTTCACATAACTGAGTTGGAGGAAGCCCTTAAAGGGACGGTGAAGTAACCCGAAGTCATGTCACCACCAAAGATGTATCAGTTAGCAACTATCATGAAAACATTATTTCAAAAAAGTTACCTCGCCAGGCGTGGTGGCTCACGCCTGTAATCCCAGCACTCAGGAGGCAGAGGCAGGAGGATTGCTGAGTTCGAGGCTTGCCTGGACTACATAGTGAGCTCAGAGCCAGCCTGAACTACAAAGCGAGACCCTGTCTCAAAAAAAAAAAAAGTTACCCCAAGGATCAAGGACTCTGAAATCATGCATCTCCCAGCCACCTGCCACTTAACTGCCCACGAGCCATGCTCCGTTGCTCCCACACACACCCCATGCCCCTGTCCCCTTATTCCAAGAAAGTCACCTAAGCCCAAGGACAGAAGTGGAGCAAGTCCCCTTTTCCCGTGACAATGGGAGGATGGCAAAGTTATGAGGTGAAATGCACAGGGGCTAGGTGGGGAGGGGTTGCTCTTCCATTACTATAGTGAAATACCTAACACTAGATACTTTGAGGAGGTTTATTTCAGCTCACAGATCTGGATGTTCCAGACCACAGCACCTGGTTTAACTCGGCCTCTTTGAGGACCTTCTGGCCACATCACAGATGGCAAATGGCATCACAATGGAACCAGAATCAGGGGAGGGGCTAACAAGGACCTCTCAGGAGGCCCCACCTCTTAAAGTTTTCTCCTCTTCACATTGTCACACTCAGGACCAAGTATCCAACACATCAAACTGTGGGAACACCTTCAAACCATGGGGAATCACACACAATCAGTGTACATATCACAAGGTGGAGGAGGAGACTCAGAACTGGCAAGGAAGCCAGGCATGGTGGTGCGTACCTGTAATCCCAGCACTCTGCCAGAAGTTTGACCAACCTGGGCAATTTAGCAATTTAACAAAACTGCCCCCCCCCCCAGGTACAACTTGGGAAACAATCTCTCTGGCTATTCCAAGACTAAGAGCCTGTTCTGGGTCACTCCAGAGGAGGAGATAGAATCAGAAAGACAGACTCCCCAAGACCCTTCTGGGCTAGACCTTTCCCCGAGGTCCTGCCCCCCCCCAACTGTTCTGGCCCACTCGCAGTCCCATATTCAGACTTCACTGGTCTCCCCGCCTCTGCCACGATGTGTCAAAAGACAGATGGGTCTGATGTTGTGGATGGGAACTGAGGCTACGACTCCACTTGGAGAGTGGGCAGCACTTTGGAGAACTCTGGGCTTTATGAAGCCTCATTGCTTCGGCTGCCTCACAGCTGAGTCTCAAGAGACCCACCTTGGCCAAAGCGATTACCCTCCCCTGGGTTAAACTCAACCTCTAGAGAGTCATTTCTCAGAAAAACCACCCGCCCCACCCCCATCTATCTTAAGATTTGAAGATAGATGAATCCATGTGTCCTGCTTATTGGGAGTGGCCAGAAGTGCCCATTTCGGGGTGATGCCCCCACAAACTCAAATGCAGTGTTAAATCCAGTGCCCCAAGAGAAAACCACAGTGGAAAAATCAGAATCTATCGGCATTAAATTAGTGCTAATTTATAGGTACGCCTGTCAGTGTACACAAAGTGAACCACAGAAGCCTTTTCAAGGACATAATTTTATGGTCTTATAGATTTGGTGAGTTGAAAATGAAACCAATCTCTGTTCCACACCCCATCTTTTCTTCCTCAATGCAAGATGAAATCTATTCTTTTAAAGGTTGCGTTTGAAGAGTCCATATTTTTTTAAGCCCCGTGATAAAACCACCTCTTTCACTAATTTTGTTCTCTGTCCACTCCATCTTGCACACGAAACTCTCAACTCCAGCTTCGACTTTTGTCAGCTCTAAATCGTCCAGGGCAGGACCAGCAGACTCCGCAGAGAGCAGGTTTTCCTTTATCACGCTGACCTAGAGATGTCACTTCGGTTGAGTTTCTAGAGATGGATGGGTTGCAGAGAGGAAGACGTTTTCAGCTTCAGTTTAACAGTAGAGATGGAGAACAAAGGACAGCGACAAGACGAGAACACTGAGAGAGTACTGCAGGACGCTGTCACCAACGCCGCCCTTGCCGGGTGTGTTTAGGCCGCTCTCGTCCGGGGTGGTTTGGCCGCTCTCGCCGGGTGTGGTGTGGCCGCTATTGCCGGGTGTGGTTAGGTCTGCATTCAACTGCAAGGGCAGAAGCAGGGCCAGGATGAGCAGCGACAGCCCCAGCCTGAGCATCGAGCTTCCGCCCATGGCTCCGTTCGCGTTGGGTTCCCCCGTCCCCACTTCCGGTGCGAAGAGACCAAGAGCGACCCTCAGGGGAGGGAGAAATGGGAAAACCGCGTTGGCAGCCGGCCTTATATAGCAAACGCGTCTTGCGCCGGGGACTTAGCTCACAATGCGCCGTCACGCACTTGCCAGGCTTAGTGTCAGAAGTGAAACGCTTCTGAAAGTTTTAAACGCTCCCAAGTCCCAGATCTCCTAACTTGGAAACATAAATAAGGTTTCCAGTTAGTTTTAGTGACTTAGTGTGCCCTGATCCTTAAAAGGGATGGATGCTTGTTTTTGAAAGTTGGTGTAGCACTGAGCATGAACAGAGGCTTACACCCAGAGATAATCGCTGTTTCTAGTTGGTATGTTATTTTTACAGAGCACAAGAAAATACACCTGAGACCCTAGACCGATTTATTTTGTTCTTACATTTTTTTTGTTTGTTGGTTTGTTTGTTTTTTGAGACGGTCTCACTTTGTAGTTCAGGCTAGCCCTGAGCTTACTATGGAGCCCAGGCAAGCCTCGAACTCAGCAATCCTCTGCCTCTGCCTCCCAAGTGGTGAAATAACAGGCATGAGCCACCATGCCCAGCACTGTGGTGTGTGGTATTGCTGGTGGGCGTGAGTCACCACGCCCAACATTGTACGTGGTTACCGGGAATTGAACTCAGGACCTTGCTCTTGGGAGGCAGGCGCCAGAACCACTGAGCTAAATCTCCTGCCCTCTTACTTTTTTTTCTTTTTAAAGAAACACGTATTCATTTCTTTAAAAGACTGTGTACCCTCATTACGAGTGGTAACAATTCATGAATTTATACTGAAGGAAAAAATGAGATTTCTCTAATTTTTTTCGATTTTCCTACACTGGTAGTACACATACGGACATCAAGCTAGTAGTTCTGGGGGAGGGAGAAGGAATATTTCGTTCTTGAGTGGCACTGAAATTAGAATAAACCAAGACAAAAATTACTTTTGAAAAGAAAAAGTTGACAGTGAAAAGTAACAATGTGGTTTGTGGTGAATGTCGAGTCCTTATAGGCTGAATAGGAAATGATCTTTTTTGAAGGACCACAATGGGTCAAAATATGTTTCCTGGTGAAGTTGGAGTATGATTTTAATAAGACATTTAATAGAAGTTTTTAAATTCCCATTGCATTGCTGTAGGTTCGAAAAGTTGCTTTGAAGTTCTTCACTATCTTGTCATTTACTTTCCAGTATGTAAATATTTTCTTTGTATTCCAGAAAATGAAAACCTACTTTCTCTTTGCTGACTCCTAATTGGATTTCATCTTTGGGAATCTACCTCTAATTCTGAGCCTTTGGAGCCTGCTGAAGAATTCTCAAATTCTTTTTCGCCACTTGGGAGCTTGCCTCACACTAGCCGGGTTCCATTTTGCTTATGAATTACTTTTGCAGAAAGATACGAAGTGGCAGTGGAGGCAGAAACCTTCCTGAGAACCCCACTAGGGTCATGCCTGCCTCATTTCAGTCTATACTATGGTCAATGGAAAGAGATAAAAGCCCGGCTCCCTGGCCAAAGTGACTCCTTGACAAAGATCTCGCTGACTATATCCTTTCTCCCAACTTTTAAAAAGTATCTTTTTAACAAATACATCAAATCTACCTGCCCAACCCCAGCCTCCTTACCTACTGAATGACTGCACAGGAAACCATGACACGTTTTAGTTAAGGATAGAACTTCATGGTTTTGGCTTTCGGTCCCAGGAAACACAGGGGACACTGGATGACTAACGTACAGGAGCTGTCCCCCTGCTGTCTCACACTGTGGACTCCCTGCCCCAGCGTCCTCCTTCACAATGGGGAACAGCATCACCGCAGTTCATGGTCACCCGCCAATAGAAACGCTTTCCCAGTGTCACCCCGTGGCACCTAGGTCCTCCCTCTTGGTGACAACGCCAATTCAAACTAAAATGGGAATTAAAACTCAAATAGCAGTATGAATGCACAAGCAGAGCTTTCGCTGGAGGTGAGAGAAGATAAAGGTCTCTGTCTGAAGCAGTTGGAAAGGGGCACCCTCTGATGAGGAGGACGAAAAGGATCGGACTGCCTAGGACGAGAGACTGGTTGCGAAGGTGCTAAGATGGGCTAGGGTCCCACGGCTTGGCTGTCATCTCAGGCCTGGTTCAACAGCTCTGGAGAAATCCTCACGGCTGGGAGGAGGGCTGGGTGATTCCACCCCCAGGAAATAAGTGTCTTTGTCATTGCTTTAGCAGTGTGAGGCTCTGTACCACCTAAGACCCAGGTGATTTCTGATTCAAGAGAACAACTGGAAACTGTTACGCATTCGGGGGGGGGGTGCCCCCCACTTGGAACTGGAATTTGTGAAAGCCGGTAATCAGATGTTCCTGTGAATCTTGAAAATGACTTTAGTGATTATCTTGGTGTCTTTTGTTGCGAAGGAGTGTGAGATCTGTAGGCAAACTTGGGGTGAATAAACATTATTCTATTACCTTTTGAAAAACAATTCAGATATCTATATCCAGAGGGTTTTGTTTTTTTGGGGGGGGGGTTGGTTTTTTGTTTGTTTGTTTGTTTGTTTGTTTGTTTGTTTTGAGACAGGGTCTCACTTTGTAGTTCAGCCTGGCGCTGAGCTCACTATGTAGCCCAGGCAAGCTTCGAACTCAGCAATCCTCCTGTCTCTGCCTCCCGAGTGCTGGGATTACAGGTGTGAGCCACCACGCCTGGCACTGTGGTATGTGGTATTGATTGCTGGTGGGCATGAGTCTCCACACCCAGCACTGTATGTGCTTACCAGGGATTGAACTCAGGACCTTGCACTTGCAAGGCAGGCACCGGAACCACTGGGCTAAATCTCCAACCCCTATATCCAGAGTTTTAAGGTAAGGATATAAAACGAAGGTCGAGTTTTGCTCTGCTTTTAATTGCGTATTGAGTATCTTTAGGCCCAAGGAAAATCTGGCTTTTAGGAAAAACTTCTTTTAGGTCCCTGACTGCCTCAGAAGAAAATACAAATTGCACTTTTAACAAGTAACAGGTTAAGGACTGAGAAGTTTATCTTTTGTCCCTATAGTGTTCTCTGACTATTCACACTAATTGTGGAATTCCCTGTCTTCAGAGACAGAGCTTGAGCAAACCAGAAGTTTCCTTTCCCAGCCTCCCTTGCATGTGACAAGGCTATGTCATGTGACAAGTTTCCTGTGTCATGTGATGTTTCCTAAAATCAGATGCTAATACTTTGGAAAGAAAGTGCTTAACTTTTCAGGTTCCATTGACTAGACAGTTTGTGTTGTGTAAAATAATATGTCTGACTTACATGACAGTTTTATTTTTTTTTAATTCCTCTTTTAGGGCTCAGATAAAAAGCTGCCTCTTGGAAGATTTCTTTGTTCCCTACAACCAAAAATTACCTCGCCCCTTAGGGAAAACACACTCAGAGAGTAAGGAGAATAGGCGCAGGGACCACTGCCTGAGATCGAGCCCAGCTTTACCACTGACTCCCGGTGTGACCCTGGGCAAGTTACCAAGTGTGCCTCTACTTGCTCCTCTGTAAAGTAGGACTGACAACACTTGGCCTGTCACAATCCCCCAGTGTATAACGCCGAAGCAGTGAGGGTGGAGTTGCCCTCTGACTGGCTTTGAGATCTGCCCAGGGATAGGCAGAGCGCACTTCTAGGTGTGTCTGCGTGGTGGCAGAGGCGTACCCTTGGGGTCTGTGTCTGGCCCTTTGTCCCTTTCACTCCGGCACGCCTGCCCTGCCCTGCTTCCCAGCTGCATGCTGTGCCTCATGCTCTCCAAACTCACCTCCTCTGATTTTCCCTTAAGGGACACCTCCCTTCAGCCTGTTAGCCAATCAGGAGCCACCTTCCCATCTCTACATTGCTCTTTCCTTCTAGAACATTCTCCTGTCTTTGATCCCACATATCCTCTCTCACCCAGCCTGGCCTCTGGCCCTGCCACAAATGTCCAGTGCCTCTCACTCAGCCTGACCTGCTGCTGCCTACCAACATGAGCCCCGCGCAGGACGAGGGGGTAGTGGGGACCCTCCCGCCAAGGGCTCTGCAGGACTAGCTCTGCCTTTCCCCGCCTCTTCCACCTAGTTCAGGTCCACTCATCCTTCAGACACCAGTTCATTTAGCAATTCCTTCAGGGCGGCCTCCCTGACCACATTCTCCACACCAGCTAGGCTAAGATCCTTCTGCAGAGGAAGGAGAGCTGGCAGGAAGCAGAAAGGATAGGAGAAAGCTTTAGTGAGGTCTCTGGCAGATGCTGACTAAAAAGAGTTAAACCCTTGCTAAAGGGAGCAGTTAAGCGGAGAAGTGAGAGCTGATAAAGAGCAGGGCTCTGTCAAGTGCCCCAACTAATGTTAGTTACCCCTCCCACCAGGCAGAGGAGTACAAAGGAGACAAGGGGGGAGGGGAGAGGGAGGGGCCACGTCATAGACAACAGTATGGAAAATACTACTCACACCTAGACTCTCTCTCCTCCCTCTCTCTTTCTCTCTCTCCCTCCCTCTCTCTCTCTCTCTCTCTCTCACACACACACACACACACACACACATTTTCTCACTATTTGACTATACTAAAACATACACAGCCCCTTTTACTTGATAACTTGGCCTTGTAAGGCCTCCACACATTTTAGAGATAAAACCTGGACATGGCAAAGAGAAACCAAACAAAGCTCACATAGAAATTTGTGCACGTATGCCACGTATGCCACGATACCCACATTAAGGGTCTTAGGGCCTAAAATAGTGGATCAGGTTATAACACATTCCATGCTAATAAAAAGAGGCTGAAGACAAAGGCCCTCAGGTCCTCCATCCTTCCTGAGCCCCCTCTCTGGTTACCAGGGTGGCTCTGTCTTCCTTTCCTCCTTCTCACTAAAATGTCTCCTTTTCACTAAACTTTGTATCTTTAATCCTAAATTTACAAACCCCAGTGAGCTGCCTTCCAGGGTTCCCGCCTCTCAAGCAGCGGTTCCCTGTGATTTCAAACTGGTGTTTCCCCCCTCCTCCAACAGCCTCTCTGTGAACCAACGTTCCATCCGCTTTTGTTAATGGTGAATTCTCCATTTCCAGTCTAGCACGTAGGAGGTGCTCCCCAGCGAGATGGATTAGTTAGAGGACTCTTCATTAAGCCTCTGCTGTGTAGCAGGCACATTTACACACTATCTAATTTGTCCTCCCAACATCCTTCTGATGTAGGGACTAATATGAGCTCCATTTTAGGTCGAAAGTCAAGAGGAGCTTGGCCAGGGACTTGACCCACAGGCCCCCAGCTCAATCTGTTTCATGTTCAGGTCACCTAAACATGTCCCTTTGCCACAGGAGAGTGAGGCCTAGCTCCCCACCTGAAATGCAAGTTCATGTTCTCTAAAAATCGAAGAATTAATTTTAGGAACAACAGAGGCTTGAGTAGGAAAATTTTATTGAGAGAGAAAGCTTCTGCCTAAGAGAGATAGAAGGGGATCCCAGAAAGTGGGTAACCCACCCATCTCACTTTTTAGAGGGCTTTTATGGCACAAAGCCACAAGGCGAGGTGGGTCCGAAATAGGGGGCTAATAAGATTGGACGGGCTACAATTAACCAATGAGTACAGGGGGTCTTCCAATAAGATTTGAAAGAAATGGGCAAACTGTAGTTAACCAATGGGTGTATGACAAGTACAGTTGTTTCAGCAACTTTGATTGAATAAGGTCCAATGAGGAATCAAGCCCTGGAGGCTCTTGTCAGGAGACTCCACCAGGTGGTTCAAAGTCCTGGCCCGCTATCTAGGGAGTTTATAATTACTCCATACCAAGGAGAGGCTGGATCCAGTCCTTGACCTTCCGTCCTAGGAGGAGAATGAGCCCTGTATGTCACTGCTATCTGGAAGTGTAGTTTTCTCATTGATGATGTTGACCTTCAGAAGGATCCTCATTTTTGCAAGTCTTTCAAGGGCCAGCCCCATCTATCTACCTATGTATGTCTAGCTGGCTTTTCTACCTATATACCTCCAGTGCTACTGAAAAGCTATTACAAACTCTAAGCTTATCTGACCAGGGCTCTTCTGGCTTATCAATGCCTGGTAGAGCATGGATCCCAGCTGGGCCATGACTGGCAGAGAACAGTGAGAAACCCCAGGGATGGCAGGGAGTCCCCAGGGCCTCAGCTCTGGTTAATGGACCAAGTTGTCCCTGGATGAACTGACCTCCAGGACACATCTCCGCCAGCACAGTGGCCCGGCTTTGTGTTCAGACACTGACAGCAGCACCCATGACCCTGTGTCTAGATGTTCATAAGGGCCCAGGACGGGCAGAAGTAACACGGCAGCTGCCTGTCCTCTGCCTCTGCAGAGCCACCGTTATTGACTGGTCAGGACGATCCAGGGCGTGGAGTGCTCGGGAGTGAGGCCTCCTTCATCCTAGCACCCCAGAAACTTAGGAAAGCATTCTGCACCTGGAGCCACATAACCTCTGCTTGAGTGACAAACTGGGGGTTGGAGGACCTCACAGCTTCCTGGGACAGGGGGCTTCCTGTTGCACTACCCTTCTGCTGTAGTGGGAAAGCTCTGTGCTGAATACTTCACCTAGAGTCTGAAATGGACCGAGATGCCTCATTATCTTCCTTAGACCTGCCATTTATTTCCCTTTACTTCACCCCAGCTATTTCTTTTTTGCTGTTTTGTTTTGTTTTGTTTTGTTTTGTTTTGTTTTTGAGACAGGGTCTCACTTTATAGTTCAGGCTGGCCCTGAGCTCACTATGTAGCCCAGGCAAGCCTCAAACTCAGCAATCCTCCTGCCTCTGCCCCCCGAGTGCTGGGATGACAGGCGTGAGCCACCACACCCAGCTTTTTTGCTATGTTTTTGTGTGTGAGTCTTTGATTATTTATCTTGCTATCCTTGGTTGTATCTTTTGAGCCAGGTCATACAGCAGGGGAAGAGGGTGGTATCCTGTGGTATAATCACAAAGCCTTGGGATTCAGGCAAGCCTGGGTTCAAATTTCAGCTCTGTGGCTTTCTGATCACTTTATGCCCCGGGGAAACTTCTGAGTTTGTGATGGCCTAGACCCCTGCCAGGGAACCTAGGATAATTGCAGAGCCTGCATGATAAGATTCTGGGAGGATTGAATAAGATAATGTAGGGAAAAGACTAACGCAGTACCAAATCTACATCTGTGCAGGGAGGTGGGACAGCCAGGAGGGATACATCACTAGCGCAGAGCCGGAAACTGCTTGCCAGCCCTCCTCCGTGGATATCCTACGTATTGGCGTTATTCTAGGGGTATTTGAAGAGTAAATAAAGGGAGGACATTTGGTTACTTTCTTTGGTTCAAGGGGAGGACAGTGAGCTCAGTGACCCACATCTGTGTCAAGGTGCCTGTGCAGAGGCAGGAAGCAGCCTTCTGTGCTCCGTTCTGTGCCTCGAGTCTGGCCTTTACCCTTGAAAGGGAACAAATTCCTTCTCCTGTCTTGATTCCGGTGTCTCTGAGGGGCCCTCACTGCCCAGATCAGATGGGGATGACCCTCCACCAGCCACTGGCTCCTGCAAAGAGCAGGCAGCTGGCCCAGCCACACTCGCTGTGTCCTGTGGAGCGATAGGTTGGAGGGAGGGGGGCTACTTTGTCTGGAGTGGTCAAGAAAACTCTCCTGGTGCGGTGACACTGAGCGGAGTGGGGCACAGAACCCTGGGGTTGAGGGGATCTTAGTGTTAGACCCTCCAGTCCCGGGGCCACCCGGGACCCTCCTTGTGTCCAGAGCTCAGTGGACAAGGCGATGCTAGGTTCACAGATGAGGAGATCAAGCAGGGAGAGTCTGCATCTGCACAGCGAACCCAAGGCTCACCTGCAAGAGCAGAAGCTGCCCTACTCCAGCCCCACCCCCACCCCCGGCCACATCTGGCCCAGCCAGACACCCCCCAGCTTTTAAAAAAAGAAAATCAGATTTTTGTATATATTTAATATTCCAGGTTCTAAACATCGGGCCTCCCTCTCCGTCTCCTTTTTTCTCTCTTGCTTACTTTCTTCCCTTCCATGAAGAATATTTATTTTCAGAATCCTTCTCCAGCCCCTGACATTTGCACATTGGAATTAGAATATTTTCTATTTCTCTTTCCCAGAATGAGGCTGCTGGGTAAGATTTCCTTGGAGTTTATTCCTCTTCACCTTCTGGAGGTGAAGAGCCAGCAGCAGCTCTGGTTTTCATCAGCCAACTACAAGGACCAGTACTTGTTAGCACCCACTGTGCGCCAGGCCGCCATCGCTTCTCATACACCACAAGGGTGGGTAGCCGAGGGGGGCGCATGTGTGGCTGCACTAGGCTGGGACGGAGCAGGTCCAGGGAGTAGGAGATGGGAGGCCTGTGTGAGGTGCTCATCCAGGCTCCTCCAGCCAAGCAGCCTGTGCTGCAGGCATGAGCGGTGAGCGCTGGGGGCCATGCACGGCTGAAAGGCTCTGCAGGCGCTTCTGGGTTTGCATCGTTTCTCACTCGTCCTCCTTCCTTCTGGCAGAAGGAGTCCAGCTGCGTGATCACCATCCCCCTGGGGTGAGGTGGCCAGAGACCAAGGCCTGGCCTGCAGAGAGGCTGCTGGGACCATGACGCAGAGCATGGCCACCATCCTTCCTAACTACTTTGTTTCCAGGAACTTTTTAGAGCTTAGATCCTAGGGATCTCTAAAAGCTAGTGGCCAATGGTGTCCCTTCCGTAGTCTTAGAGGAGACCCCAAATGACCAGCTGGGCTTGGCTATCTTTATCCCATTTTCTAAGATAAAAAAACCACAGATGATATCTAAACATCAAGCCATGTGCTTACTTGTCAGTAAAGCCAGAAAAAGAGAGGAAACCCATAGCTCCCACCTCTCTTGCATCCACCTTTGCCAACTGGGCACTGGCTGGTAATCAGAGACTGATTCACAGGCAGCCTCCACAGAGGTTCAGCTCCACCACCAACCTAAGCCAGAAATCAGAGACAGAGGGAGGTGGGAAGACATGAAGGAGGCCTCGGGCCCATATCCCAGCCAGCACTAAGCCTCTCCCCTCCCCCAAGCCTCAGCCTTCTGCTCACTCAGGCAGAGGGGAAAGAGGGAGTTGAGAGGCCCCACCTAGATGCAAACTGGAGTGGAAATGTAGTCCCTGTCTGGTGGACCCTTCTCCACAGTGTCTCAGCACCCTCCCTCACATCCATCACTACCTTGCCACCATCATGTGACCGGCAACTCCATGGCCGTATCAGGCTCCATGGTCTCCATGCACTATGGGGTCCCAGAGGAGGGTGGGAAATAGATGAAAGTGATTCAGATCCTGGCTCTGTCTCTTTCTGGCAGGATGGGGTGGGGAGATGCTGTCTCCTCCTAAACCTCAGGTTCTGCATGTGCAACAGAGGACCCGAGGTCCACGCCCCACAGCTGCTGTGAGGCTCTAAAGCGGTCCTTCCTGAGCGGTGCTCAGCTCGGGGCCTGGCCCTTATGGCCCTCCTTGGGCAGAAGTGGCTGCAGTGGGAGCAGACCCAGCCCACCGAGGGGAGCAGAAAGGAGCTGAGGATGAGCCCTGGCTTAGGAAACAGTCTCTCCAGCTGATCTTGAATATTACAGTGAAGATACTTATTTCAAAAATAAGAAGAAAGACCCCACTGAAAGGGGAATTCATTCTTACAGGTGACACAGCAAAAAAACAGAAACTGCCTTCTTATAAGACAAGGTTTGTATCTCACTCAAAAGGAAATCTAATCCAAACGACATGGTCATCAACTCACAAAAGGATAAAAGTACAGATATAACATGGAATATTATTCTGCCATATGTGATATGTGATACAACATGAAAGGACCCTGAAAACATCACACTATAGGTAAAAGAATCCACCCGCCAAAAATCGAGTGTTGCATCTGATTCCATTTATATTTAGTGTCTAGAACAGGCAAATATGTTGGCAGACAGTAGGCCCATGACTCGCTGGACTGGAGGATGCGGAAGACTTTCCTCTGAAGGGCCAGAAAGGTGCTAGGGTGCTTTGAGTGATTGCTCCATGTGAAAACCATTGAATTGGACAATTTAACTGGCCAAAGTAGAGTTAATCATATCTAATAAACCTATTCTTCAAAAAAGCCTAAGGAAAATAAATTAATGCACAATGAGACAAGAGAGATGAAAGCATGCTGAGCCCCACCCCCATGAGAGAGGCCACCCGTAATGTGACTGACTCTGTAAATCTGTGTTCCAGAGAGGGCCCAGGGAGAAGATGGCCCCGGAAGGAGCAGGGAGACTCCTGGCCACTCACTTCCAAGGACTCCAAGCTCCTGTTTCCTCACCACGCTCCACATGGGGCCACAGACATCTCACCTCCTCCCTGGGTCTGGAAAGCAAAATGGCCCTGGGCTGTGCGGGGGAAGGAGACTCCAGGACTGACAGCCACGGGAGCCAGCCAGATGTCACCTCCCACAAGCTCAGCTACCTGTCCTCTGTCCCTGCGGAGACCAGGCTGGGAGGGGCCCTGGAGCAGGATGCACTTCCCATGCTGCCCACTGCAATGAATTTTCTTCCGTGAGGGGTGAAACATGGCACTGTGATGGTGTGGCCCAGCCCCAGGGAGCCCAAGGAGGTGACAAGAAATGAATCTGTGTCTGGGACGGACTGGCGTTCCATTCTCGCCTCTGCTGGGGGTGTGGGCAGTGGTGAGTGACAGTGGGGATGCTGCTGGGCAAGAAAGACAAAAATCACACCAATGGCAAGTTCTCAGGTGACACTGGGAAAAGGGCAAACAAAGTGTGCAAAACAGATTTATCCTTTTCACCCTCCCACTACCAACCACTACCCACTCCCATGAAACACTCCCTGAGTTTCCTTTGAGCCGTCCTCAATATCCTCACCTTCCTTTAGTGAAAAACTACATTTCCCAGCACCTTCTGCTGCAAGGTGAGGTCATGTGACTATGTGTGGCCAATGGTTGAGTGTGAATGAGTGGGTGCATGTTCGGTGTGTGTGTGTGTGCGTGTGTGTGTGTGTGTGTGTGATCTTTTGCTATTCAGCAGTGTTGGAGAGCAGGTGACACTAGATGGTACTGAACATCTGCTTGTCCTTGATCATACAGCTGGTCTTTGCTGTGCGGGCTGCAGGCTACAGCCTGGCCTTTGGCAGAAGTGCGAGTTTGTGAGGAATGGGTGAGGACCCACCAGGAAGCTCGCGGCCAGGCCTGGATGAGGGAGCACCGTCCACGTTAGTTTTCACTGGTGTGAACAGGAACGCCACACCATACGTGTGCTCGACCAGCCTGGAGTCCTCACCTCGAAGTTGAGCAATAGTCCCTCTCGGGGAATCGAGGTCTGCTTTGGAGCTGCCCCTCGCAGGCAGCAAACTTGTTCTTCTTCTGTATTAAAACTCCATTGTCAAAGGCCTAGGATGTCTTCAGCTGATGTAATCTTGCCCTTGAGCATCACAGCATTGAACCCTCAGCTGTGACCGGAGACAAAATGGAGTTATGGTTTGGCATGCCATAGCTAGCATGCGGGGAAGGACACTAGGCCTCATACAGCCCTAATCATAATTTAATTGTGACATAATTTTTCCCAAAAATTATGTAGAATGGCTCCCAACATAAACATATGAAGGAAAATCAGTTTTGAGAAGGAAAGAAATGTTATCACATGCTACCACACGGGTGAATCTTAAAGGTATTATGCTAAGTAAAATAAGCCAGTAGCAAAAAAAAACAAATATTATCTGAGCCCACGTATAAAGGGATCTAAAGGAGACAAATCATAGAGACAGAAACTAGAATGGTGGTTACCAGATATGTGGACTTACTATTTAACAGGTGTTTCAGTCTGAGAAGATTAAAAGGATCCGGAGGTGGATGGTGGTAGTGACTGCATAGCGATGCGAATATTCTTAATGGCTCTGATCTGCACACTGGCTAACATGGTAACTTATGTTGGGTATATTCTACAATAATAACCTTCAAAAAAATAAAAACCTCAATCCATGGAACACACCATACTGACCTTGACAGACTCGGGAGAATCAGATGAGCACCTCAAGAGATGAAGAAAAAAGGAATCTGAAAATTCTGTGCAAACGAAGCATAGGAGACTTCCTGCGCCCGATACGCGAGATCTACAAAAGAGCCTACTAACCACCCTGAAGAATAAAGACTGTTTCCTCCTCGGATCAGTGATGAGGCCCATTTCTCCCTGCTGTCGGCTGCTTCTGGCGTCTTTGCCTCTGTCGCTCTCAGCTGCACTCACGGCTCATGAACCCAAACCCACTCTCCCACATGGGAACGATAGATTAAAGGAAATAACTGAAATATGCCCCAGGGATCACATCCCCCAACATCGGGGAAGTAAGCAGATGTGAAAATGAGCTGCTCTTGGAGGTGGGACACAGTACAAGGACTATCCCTAGCGGAGGGCAGGCGTCGAAAACCTCTTAAGGTGCCATCCTTCTTTACCCGTCTCTCTGGATGTCCTTGGAACTCGCTGTAACAGACTTCCTCTGATGGCTTTTTGATGATTGCCTCAAAACCCATCCTATCAACCTATTGTCCTGTGGTTTTTGTTTGGCTTGGGAAAAAAAAAATGCCACGTTTGTGGAACTTAAGCAACAACAGAGGGAAATGAAAGAGGTGTTATTGTCCTCCCTCCTCAAGGTCACCTTCTGCCTACTGCACATCTGTGGGTGCCCCTCCAGGTGTGGCAGAGCCGCCTCTTCACTCACCCGCCAGCTGGGTTTGCAGACAATGCTGAGAGTTTGTGCAGCGTCGCCCCTGAAGACAGTGTCCCAGGCACATTCCTCTTTGAGAGCCACCTCTGCGACAGCACTTACAGTGTGCCGTCCCCTTTGAACATGGTCTTATCTTCCCCCCCCACCACAGAGTCAAGCACAAGGCCCCACACTTAGCAGAGACTGGAGAGATGTTGGTTCAATTGAACAGAAATTGACACAGAAATTGAACATGCTCCTAGGGTTGCATCAGAGCAAGAAAAGAAAATGCTTGAAAATGAAAATCGCTTTCTGTTGATCCCTGGAGAGCACAACACTTCAAGGAAGGCTTTGTCAAATCCTTCTGCAGAGTGCAGTAGAGCAGTATTCCTTCATACAGTAAATACTCCTTATTCAACACTGAGTTTATGTATGTATACAAAGAAATAATATTAATGTTGCGTGCATAATAATTATGCACAATATAAATATCAAAAGTTAAATAGTAAACAAGGCACACAGTGACATAGGATGACTGATCATCTCTCCGGTCCCACCCCTCCAGGACACCACTTACTGCATTTGGGATTGTATTTAGAAATTCAGTTAGAAAATATCTCATCCTCTCAAGATCAGATAAAAATTTGACAATTTATTACAAGGTAGAAAATTCAGAAAACCAAGTCTCAGAACTGTGCCCAAAGGGTTCCCGAGTCCTTGTATTTCCAGGAGAATGCATTGCTCAAAATCTGTAATTATTAACCTGCTGTCCCCACCCACGGGCTGCAGGGGGTGCTGTCCGTTAGGTGGTTGATCGGGAGCCCAGAGCTGCTCAAGGCATGGGGGAGGGAGGGTGCCGTCAGTTTCCTCTGTCAATGTTGTGTCCTCTGATCTCGGGACAGAAGTGGGCATCTCTTATGGTTCACATCTAGGAGTCTTCCTGTGCCCAGGTGGGACTTTGAGGAGGTGACTGGGTCGTGGGTGTGATACCAAACAGTGGATCAGTACACTGATGAGTTTATACCTAAATGTGATGTTGGGAGGTAGAGCTGTGGCCTGGAAGACCCTACCCCCTGTCCTGCTCCTCCCTTCACACTCTACTTCTTGCATGCCACCCCACGGGCGGCTCTTCTCTCCCACGAACCACAACAGCATGGACCTTGGAAGCAGCCAACCGCGGGCCAAAAGATGAACCAAGCAAACCTTTCCTCCTGTAAGTTGTGAGTGTTGAGTTTTGTGTCCCAGCGACAAGACACTGAGACAGGAGCTCATTCATCTCCACTCACAGCTGTCTCCTCTGGACACGGAGGGCCAGGACTTATTTTGTCTACTGTTCTTGATAGAAGAATTTAGAATGCTACAGAGCTTTGCATGAGCATAAAACTCATGGTCTGTGGCAGTTTTAAAACAGGCCCCAAAATCACTGAGGCTCCTCCCACTGAGAGGTGAAGTCTATGTTCCTCCATCGGGACCCAGGTGGACCCCATGGAAGCAGAACATGGACACCCAGAAAAACAGTGCTTTGGAGCCTTCACCTTGAGCAACAAAAAGAAAGTAACCTTGTGTACAAGTCGTCCTGAGTAGCATGTGTGGCAGCTGCTCTCAGAGAGCCTCAGAGCAATGAGGGGTTTTCCCTAGAAAGGGTCACCTGCTTCCTTCCACGGGAGGCTGATGTGAGCTGGGAGATCGCTGGACACTTTGGGGATTATGAAATGGTCAGGCTTGCAAGCCACAGGAAGCTGAGACCTGAGCCCAAGGGGGCCCTTGAAGGGGGCCCCAGCATTTTGGAGGTGTGAAATCTGAGGTCCAGGCCACACAAGGAACTTAGGGAAGACTCCTCTGAGGGTTTTCAGGAAGTCCCCGTGTCACCTCTCCCGGGCACCGTGAGGGTGCAGCTGCTCCTGTCTGCAGGGACAGCTGCCTGCTTCTTTGGCTGGTCTGGCCTGACTCATCCTGCCATTTTGCCTGTCACCAGAATATACACACATCATGCTTGATTTCTCAACCCCTATATCTGGGGCCTCCCCCCAGAACCTAGCTACTCACTTTCAAGGGACCTTGTTTAGATGCTGTCTTTCCAAATCTGTCCCACCTCCAGGTCCACCCACCTCCTGCTGCCCAGAGCCAGAGGCCTCCCTCAGACCATCATCAGGAAGAGGCAGCTGGAAGCCAGGGCACCCATCTCCAGCCAGCCCCAGCTCAACACAGCATCAGCACCACCGTCTCAGCGGCCACCAGCTAACCCAGCATCGGTCAGGAGCCAAGGCCCTGCTGCACGCTGCCCATGGGCCCACCCAGGACATCACAACCACCTTGTACCAGGTTTCATCCGCTTGGCCTGCCAGCGAGGGAAGTGAGGGGCTGAGAACTAAAGTCATCCACAGGAGCCTAAGGTACCCCGTGATACACATCCCCTCCCTCCACTGCCCTGTCCCCAGGAATTTGCTGTGATCACCGAGTACATCCCCAGCTGCGGCCCCTCCAAACCCCTCCTGGTGGTGTTGACCCGGAGTCACCCCACTGATGTGGCCCAGGGAATCTCAGAGACTGTCTCCTGAAACCAGAAGCCAGGACCATCTGGCCAGCAGTCACTGCGTGGAACCCCAGCCCTGTTCCCCATGGGGCTGGTGAGGTGGCCGCCACAGGCACTGGGTCCACAGAGAGGCCTAAGCCGCTCCAGCTCTGAGGCAGTCACAAGATGACTCGTCACGAAAAATGATTTATGCAGATGAAAAGGCTCCAGTGAAGACTGAAGCCATCAGTCCATCTGTCTTGGATTCAGACAGGTATGTTCACCAAAAGACAGATACGCGGATAATAGGAGACAATGATCATGAAATTTTGATCCTGCTCTTATTTATGTTGAATAATGGGCCATGGGCTTAAATTGCCCTGGCAGCCCAGGGCGGGTCTAACTCTGGTAAAAGACTATGAATAAGGTGGCCTTTCCGAGAAAGCTGGCTCTGCTGGACCCAGCAGAAAAAAACAAGGCAGCAGATGGGTGGGCGAGCCGTGAGTAGCTCTGAGGAGGGGCTTGCAGACAGACACAGGTTCCAAGGCCTCCAAAACAGGGTAACAACGGTGAGTCCTTCTTTTGCCAGCTGCAGCATCTTGATGAATGGCTCTTACCCTTAATCTCAGGATCTCCACCCGCAGTACCAACCTGTGCACCCCTCCCCCGCCCCTGTGTGCCCCTCCCCCGGCCCCGGGCCGCATTCCCCATCCATTTCTCCTGCACACCTCTCCTCCCTGGCCCTCCACCCTGTAAGGAATGCCTGCCTAACCCCACCGCCGAGCAGGCTGGAGACCTAGACCTGTTCTGGGAAGTTCCGTTTAAAGCGCAGAGACAGAGCCAAGTAAGTAGGAACTGCGCAAGGGCGGAAGTGAGTTTGTCTCGCTCACCGTCGCATTCCAGACGTTGACCCTGACAGGGCCAGTGGAGCGCAGGGCTCTGCTGGGCCAGCCAAGCCACGCAGGTTTCCACCACAGCTGAGGCCAGAGCAGGAGGAGGAGGGGGCAGACACCTCCCAGCAGGGCTGGTTTTAAGAGGTGAGGCCCTCGGGAGGTGGGAGGTGACAGACCACGAAGGTATGAGTGAAACAGGCTGGGGCCGTGTTTGTCCCTCTGTCACAGGAGGGTGCAGTGAGAAGCTACCATCTGTGAGGAACGGGCCCTCACACACATCAAATGGGCTGGCACTTTCATTTTGGACTTCGCAGCCTCCAGAACTACAAGCAATAAATTTCTGCTCTTTGCAAATTACTCACTCAGAAGTATTTTGTTATAGCTGCTTGAACAGACAGAGGAATACGGGGAAGTCCTGTGGCCAGGGAGAGTGTGTTGATCAGCTTTCTGTCACTGTGACAAATACCTGACATGAAAAACTGAAAGGAGGAAAGGTTTATTTTGGCTCATGGCTTCAAGAGTTTCAATCCATGGTTAGTGGGCTCCTTGAGCTCTAGGCCCACGGCAAGGCAGAAATATCACGGTGGAAGGCTACAATAGAGAAAAGCTCCTCATCCCAGCGCAGCCAGCCAGGAAGCAGAAAGAGGAAAGAGCAGAGGACAGGTCAAGCCTCCAGTGAGACACTTCCTCCAAATAGGGCTCACCTAATGGGCCGTTCATCTACTCATTGATGGTTTAGTCCATCGATAAGGTTAGCTCTCCATAATCCAATAACTTTCCCAAATGCCCACTTCTGAACACATGAGCCTCTGGGGGTATCCCAGGGCCAATCAAGGAGCTGGGATCCCTTAGGCTCTGATCTAAACCATAAGAGGATGATCACATGGTATTTGTTAGAGACTTGAAAGATGTAATAAAGACAAAGCCCAGGTAGAAGGAAGAGTGAGTGCAAAGGCCCTGAGGCAGCCATGTACACCCAGGAGCCAGTGTGCTGGAAAGGAGAGGAGGTGGGAGGTGAACTCAGGCAGGAGGGCGAGGAACAGCAGGAGGCCACACAGGGCTATGCAAGGGCTTTGGCTGTCACCGTAAGGACAGTGGGAACCCAGCAAGGGCTTTGAGATGAAAGCAGATAGTTACACATGGATAATAATAGCCAACAGCTCTCTACGCTTCCCATGAGCAAGGTCCTTCTGCTAAGCCCATTAGATAGAATCTTCACAACCACACAAAGAAACAACCGCTATTCTCCCCACACAGTGTCAAAGAGATGCTCAAGCTCAGACAATTTCGGGACCCGCACAAGATTAAATGGCTAGTGAGTGGCCAGCCAGGGTTTGAACACAGATTCTACAGGCCTGAATCTTTAGTGTAGTTCATTTGAAGATGAAGGCACCCTATCTTACAGATGAGGAAACTGAGGCTCAGAAGTGTTTCACCCGTAGTGTGGCAAGCCCAGAATTTGAGCCCTAGTCTGCCGTTCCAGAGCTTGAGCCCAGGCGGCTGGGTCTGAACCTGGCTAGGACTTGCTCCACTCGGGCCGGGAGGTCCCCCCCACTCTACCCCTCTTAGGAGGCCCCACCCCCCCCACTCCAGTACTGAGACTACACAGGGGGGTGATTCCCACCTGGTCTCTCTATGACTTCGACCCCCACCCTGACTGCTGGCCTCAGCCAAGGACCCAGGGCCTTCCGTGGCCCCCAGTTGGCCACTGTGGTCACATGTTAAGTCTTATTCGCAGGTGCCTGGCCTGTTGCACCCGTTGGCAGGGATGTGGCCAGAAGGGGGCAGGCATCAAAATTGTCCCAGGAGAAGCGCAGTCTTTCCAGGGAACAGCTATCAGAACTGAGAGAGGAGGAGCCTTCAGAGGCCCAGACTCTGCCTGGACCCCCAGTGGGCCGACTGGCCCAGAAAGCCGAAAGCCACAGAGTCAGCGTCGATGATGGGACACAGTGCGGAAGCCCAGAAGGTCCTGTGCCTCCTGCAGAGGGGCCTGGGGTGGCCACAGCCATGCCAGGTCCCCGTGGGAGCAGGTACTGGCTGGTGTCACAGGAGGGTGGGATCTACGAGTTTGGACGCCCCTTTGCCCAGTGCCCTACCCCTCAGAAAGGTCCCCAAGAAGGGAGGCGGAGGATGAGAGGGGTCAAAGACAGAGTGCGACCCTCCTCACCACCTCCCCCAAGAAAGGACAAAGCTGACCCGAGGACAGGAGCCACAGTACCCAGCGGCACAGTGAGCTGTCCTGCCGCAGCCCCTGGTGAGCAGGCCCTGCAGGAAGGCTGAGCTAAGCCGAATCGGCCCTTCCTCTCCCCCCATCTGTCCCTGGGGACACATCGCTGTCCGGTGTCCCTCCTAGGGCAAGATCCAAGTATGCTGTTTTCTTTTTTTCTGCTTGATAAAGTGAGGTTCATTTATGGCTCTCTGATGGCTATTTCATGGCTCCAAAGCATACTTTTTAGGGGAAGATCAATTCCAAGAAAACACTTAAAGTCTGTGGAACTCAGATCCATTAACAAGTGCTAAGTGGCCCATCGCTCACCAAGGAGCCTTTGCCAAAGACCCAGAAATGATAAAACCCTGCCTGGCTGCTCTGCAGGGAGCCCCGGAGCCACATTTACAACAAGGGTTTACAAGTCTTAATTATTTTTCCTCCAGCTAAAGCTAAACTTCATTTCTGAGGCCAAAGGGAATAATGAAAGGAGACTCATCAGATTGTGAATCAGTCCTGGGCTGTGGACGGGGATGTCCCCTTGTATCAAAGGGGTCTCTAATCCCCAAACCTCCAAATCTGACTGGACTGGAACCACCTCTACTTCCCACGGTCCTCCTGATCTCCAGCACCGCACACCCTCCTTCCATACACGGGGGCAGGGGAGAAACCCCAACCCACCCCCACACACAGCCTGTCCAACAGGGAGGCAGGCGGAGACAGGACAATTTTGAGAAGGCCAGAGAGGATTGTGGGAAGGAAGAAGTACCCCAGTTCTGACACACTGAAGAGACATCATTTCCAAAGACTGAATGCTTGAAGTGGGAGGGACTCAAGGTCTCATCCAATTCCTAAAGCCCCTTAGTAAACAAACACAAAATGGACAATAGCATTGCCCTGGGCATTCACTCCCTGATGCTTATATGTGCCTGGCTCTAATTTAGTGCTTTGCATGTATCATCTCATCTAAGCCTTGCAAGAACCCAGTGCAGTAATACTATAATTGTCCCCATTTTACAGATGAGGAAACTGCAGTTGAGAGAGTTAAAGCATCACCAAGTTGCAAGAGGAAGCCAAGTCTGTCTGACACTAACACTGAAGCACTTCATTTGACTACTGTGTCTCCCTCCAGCTGCTTATGTACCCCGGAGGGCAGAGAACTTGCTACCTCTCTTAGAGAAGCTCTGACTATTGGAAGTCCTTCCTTCGGGTCTCACAGGGTATCTATTCCCTCCTCCACACGTACCCCTTTTGCATCCATCTCTGTCCTGCCGAGACACTCTGTCCTGACATCGCACCCCAGCCCTGCCCTGCTCATTACCCCGAGGATGGCACATGTGCCAGACACAGATGGGCACGGGTGGTGAGGTGCTGTGATCCTCCACCTGCTCCCCTGAGCTTTGTTAGAAGCCTTCGCCCACTGGAGAAGCAAGAAGGCTGAGCAATGAGATTTGAAACCACTCGTGGAAGACTGAAAGCCCAATTGGCTGCCATTCTCCTCGCTTCAACCTGTGCTCTCTGCAGCTCTTCTCATCGAGAGGTCAAATCGAGCTCCTTGCTCCTTAGTCTGAGCTTTGCTGTATCCTCCCTAAGTCTATGTCATCCAGAAGAAGTGACACCGTGCCATTTCTGAGCCAAAGTCTCCAGAGGTCTTGTGTCCTCCTACTGTTTTGTTACCCACCTTCACCGTGGAGATGAAACAGAGCTAGTTCCTGAAGGCGAGGGAGTACACACAACAGAGATGTGCCATCCAGTTGAGGCCACTCTGGACCACCAAGCCACCAGCTAATGCAGGAACTATTCTGAGATGCTGAGAGTCCCAGCTAAAGACAGCCCAGCCCAGAGTAGCAACACTACCCAGCAGACCTAGAGATTCCTAAACCAATTAAGTATTTGCTGTTTTAGACCACCTGGTTTCAAGGTGATTTGTTACGGAGCAGTAGCTAACTGATACACCATACCTCTGATTCCACAGAGTTGAATTCAGTCATCTCACAGCACCACATCTAGCAAATTTCCACTTACTACCTTAGGCACTCATTTAAAAACCCACTGTAATCCCTCCTCCATGTAGAGAGACCATATACCTCCCTCAGTCATTCCTTCATTCATACATTCAACAAATGTATTGTGAACTTGTTATTTGTGCTAGGTCCATGGTCCCTGCCTTCACAGAACACACATGGGAGACTGACGCTAAGAAAATACTTGCTGAAAGAGCAACAGAGGAAATAAATAGTATTTAGCTCAGAGTTGGCAGGAAGTGCTCAAGCCTGAAATTAAATTGCAACCTCAATGCACAAACCCAGTGGACAAAAGAGCAGATATTCACAGAGAAGAGAACTCACAGCCATGAGAGCAGCTGGGGTTTGCTCTGCATGCTGGGAACATTGTGTCTAAATTTCAGAAATCTACACAGTCCTGCCTGGGTCCCCAGGACCATGCTGGCAGGTGGTGGGACATCTCTAATAAGACAGGGAAGAGTTCTATGTGGATATCCTGACTCGGAGCCATGCCAAGGAGGAAGAGGAGCTGACAGCCAGAGGTCTCCAGGGAAAACTAACACTGTCCAGTAGGAACTGTGGGATGAGAGGCACCAGGATGAGTAGAGAAGCCAAAGCATGAAGTCCGGATACTGGGCAGTCACTCTGCCCTCTATGCTTGGCATGGCCTAGGCAGCTCTCTGGGCCCTGTGAGCCAACTGGATAACAACCAAAGGAAATTTCCCCATAAGGTCACCACTGAACATAACCATTGAATTTTATTTAATTCTTGTCCAATTCAGTTTATGACCAGAATCATGGAAAGAATTAAGTTCATGAACCAATGTACCACTGTATTCATCACTCAGCCATGAGCACTGTGGTTGTTAAGGTGAACTGTGTTAACTTGATTGTGTACCAAGGATTGGGGGAACACACATCTGATCATGGAGGATGACCTTAGGGGCTGCATCTGATCCCTGGCCCTTTCCTCTCTGGCACTTTTCCCTGCTCTGCTACCCAATTGCCATGAACTGAGCATCTTTTTTTCTTCTGTACCTTCCACCATGATGTTTCTACCTTGGGCCAACTGACCATGGACTGAATCCTTTGAAACCCTGAGCCAAACCGTACCTCTCTCGTGGATGTCAGGAACTGTGTCCCAGCAACAGGAAAGCGACTAATGCAAATACTGAGCTTAGACCATGTCATGGCCTCCTCTGTGCTCTGCATGGCACACACAGCATGAGAAGTGTTGTAGGTTTGGTGTTGGGTGTCAGGAAGACCTGCTCCACCTCTCCATGTGGTGTCTGCCAAATGCCAGGTCACTTCTTGAAGGTGGACCAGGGACCCACCACAGAGCACTAAGACCAGGGCTTGCTGAACACCCACTGTGTGCCAGAAACTTCTTTATTCACTCCTTTCATCTTTATGCCAAACTTACGGGACAAGAATGATTTATTTCCATTTTCTTGACCAGAAGACTGAGATTCAGATTATCCTAGACAAACACATAGCTGCTAAGTCCCTGAACCAGGCTACGTTCAGGGGAAGCTGGCTCCCAAGGACACATAACTTCTTATACACCTTCTTTCTCCTCATGTGCTCACCTGGAGACTTCATTTTCCAGTTAAACTTGTGCCTGTACAAACTCTCAGAGGGTGAGGGTTGGAGACACGAAAGTCAACCACTCAGGAAAGGAGGTCCCCTGCCCAAGTCAGACCAAACCAGGTTCAAGTCTCCATTGTTCCATTTACAAATGTGACCTTCGGTGCTTCGTTTAATGTCACTGAAACTCAGTTTCCTTGTATTCATTGCCAGCTTTCCATAAGACTTCCATGAGGGGACGCACATCAGAGCGTGGCCAGCCCACCCCCGCTCTCACTCCGGTCCTCTCCTCTTAGAAGCATGGTTACACGAAGACTCCACACTCCGTGCCCCTGCTTAAGTGGCAAAGATGGCCGAATTAGGAGGAAACGTCACCTTGAGGCAGAGCAGTGAAGCCTCAGGAGCAGCCCTGCCCTTGTCCCCTCACCCCCCCCCATTGCAGATAGCACGATGCCCGAGCCATCTGAGCTCCTGGTGCCAACCAGGTCCCTTTGAGGGCTACTGTGCATCCCCTCTCACCACGTTCATTAGTCTGCCTGACATCGAGACTGCGCTCAGGTTAATACATTTGACTTAATGGGGTATTTATTTTCAGTTAGGAAACTCCTGAAGAAGCATGTTTTCTCCCTGTGAGCTACACTGGTGAATAGAGTAATCTTAGACTAAGAAAATGAAGCTAACTGGCCTCTTTTGATGCTTCACTTATGGTTGGCCTTGAGTTAATTTGCATTAACCCTCTTATTCCTTGTGGGAATGAAGGAGAAATTCCTCGTCTGGTTCTGTGGTTTGGCCTCCATTTGTCTGGTACTTTCCTGCTTGAGAAGATTTTTTTTTAATTTGAAAATCTAATACTGATGTATGCTGGGAGAGAGAGGGCAGAGAACTAAGTAAGCAGCAGGAGAGGTCAGAGTGTAAACCGGAAACTCTTGCATCAGCGAAGGGGCGGTAACCAGAGTGGCCAGAGCGGGGAGTCTGTGGCTAGTCCCTGTGGTTTCCAGCCCTGCCACAGGCCCTGAGCCCGTCCTGAAGTGTGCCCGTAGGGTTTGTAGAATGAGCGGTGTAGATGGTCCTCAAAGGTGACTCTCACTGCTCCTTGGGAACTCCGAGGTACAGAAAGGATTCCTGACATCCCAGACACCTCCGGGGCTTGAGCTAATAGTCTGCAACTGCTGGCCCAGGGGCCAAAGGTGACACAAAGGCCAATAATCTTTGATGACTTAACAAATGACTATACCTGTGTCTCCCTCCTTGCTGTCTCTGGGAGCCCTGCCAGCCCTGAACCATGCCAGTCAGTTTATGTCTCCCTTCCTTCCAAAACTGGGCTGCCAGGCCAGGCCAATCAATGCCTGCTTCTGCCCCAGAGGCAGCCAGCACAGGCTGTGTCACCCTGCAGGGTAAAGACCAAAGCTCCTACACTGGTGCAGCTAACCCTATTTTAATGGTGGCTTGTGAGCATGAGTCTTATGGGCAAACAGTTGGTTTTAGTCTTGACAATGTCACCTGTCAACTGAGAGCTTTAGGCAGGTCCACTCACTATGAAGCTCTATACCCTCAATTTAAAATGGTAAGGATGCTCTCATTCATAGGATGTGATATGGTTAAATGAAGCCACACATATAAGTTGCCTATGCAGCATGCTTAGCGGCCATGTCACTGTGTTTTAATGAAATTTGAACAAGGCATTGACATCATCAGGCACACTAAATATGTTCAAACTACTTCCCTTTTGCTGCTCCCCCTGAGTCCTGTCCATTGGGCTCTTTTGCCCTTGAGCTGGAATCCCCCTCTTGTGGCCCTGCCAGCTCATCAAGGCTCCTGGATCAAACCTCACAGTGACTCTTAGGTCACCCAGCATCTAATAAGTAGATGTCACATCACCTCCAGCCCCTCAACCAGAGCTCAGGAAGAGATGTTGAAACAGAATGAAGAGAGCTTGACTTGATACAGAGCTACCCCCCACTTGGGGCAGACATGGGTTCCAGACCTCAGCCAAGAAAAGAATCCGTGGGCTGGAGGGTTAGCTCAGTGGTTCCGGCGCCTGCCTCTCAAGCGCAAGGTCCTGAGTTCAATCCCTGGTAACCACATACAATGCTGGGCGTGGAGACTCACGCCCACCAGCCATCAATACCACATACCACAATGCCAGGAGTGGTGGCTCACACCTGTCATCCCAGCACTCGGGAGGCAGAGACAGGAGGATTGCTGAGTTCGAGACTTGCCTGGGCTACATAGTGAGCTCAGAGCCAGCCTGAACTACAAAGCGAGACCCTGTCTCAAAACAAAAAAAAAGAAAAGAATCCGTGAGGCCTCTCCACCCACCATTGAAGATCACCTCAGAATTATGGTGCTTCTGTCTTGTTTCCAAAGGTGGCTTGTGGTCTAACAGTGTCAAAGGAGGGGTGCTTTTAGCATACAGGAAGTGCTTCCTCTTCTTGGCACTGGACACCCTGTGGCAGGTCCTGATTGACTGTCCCCTTCAGCACCATGGACAGAAGTCCTGCAGCAATTTGGGAAGGAAGTTGTCAGCCAACTCCCTCCGCTTGTTTTAGGACTCCAATATCCTAGACTAGCAGAGATCTCAGAGACCCTGTCTGTTCCACAACATCTTTCTCCATTTTTCAAAGTAGAAAAGCCCTAAGAGTGTTGAATTAAGCAGAGATGTAGTTTAATAATAAAAAAAAGTCAAAGTGTTGTAAAGCGAAAAGCCTAGATCACCTATGTGACCTTAAGCAAAATATGACCTCTGTGAAACACTGCAACCCTAAGTCCCCATTCCAGTCTGCCTGCTTTGAGGCACTGAAGATGAGTTATCAGTCTTTACAGAGTTTTTATTCATAGCAAAGTTCATTTGTCTCTGCCCACTAAAGCCCACAGAGAAAGTGTCCTGTCCTCAGAGGTTAACTTGATCCTAACCTTGAGCTTGCCCTCACTGTTAATTCATCTATCCTGCTCTGAGCTCAGCGTTTCATACTGAGCCCAACAGGGACTGTGCCACCATTGCCCAGGCAAAGAACCCACTTCTACCCTTGCACTGGCCCCAAGTTCTCAGCCCAGAGCCACCTTTGCCTTCTTGAGCCTAAGGAGTATAGATATATTTGGATATGAAGACCGGATTTCCTGATGACAGGTGATGGCTCCTTACTAGGCCTCTGCTTTCTCATCTTCCAAATGGGAATAGTGACTCACCTCATAGAAATAATAATAAATAGAATCACAAGTGATTACAAGAGCTCATCAAATGAGATTCTAGTCAGAGACTATAATAGGGCCTTGCACATGATGAGATGAATTTTTCCTCCCACTTTTTCATCTTGTTATCACTTGACACATAACAATTGTATATATTTAAGTATATGATGGTATATTCTGACACATATATCTTGCAATAGTTTGGATCATGGGTACCCCCCAGAGGTCCTTGCCTTAAAGACTTAGTCCAGGGCCAGGGATTTAGTTCAGTGGTTCCCGTGTCTGCCTTGGATGCGCAAGTCTCTAGTTCGATCCCCATAACCACACATCACAATGCTGGGCATGGTGACTCACCCCCACCAGCAATCAGTGCCACACACCACGATGCCAGGCATGGTGGCTCACACCTGTAATCCCAGCTCTTGGGAGGCAGAGGCAGGAGGATTGCCATGAGTTTGAGATTTGCCTGGGCTACAGAGTGAGCCAGCCTGAACTACAAAGTGACAATTTGTCTCAAAAAAAAAAAAAAAGACACAGACTTAAGTCCCCACGTGGGTATTGTTGGGAGCTGGTGGAACCTTTAACAGATAAACCTTTTAGGAAGCTTTCGGGCCTTCAGGACGCATCTGAGGACAGCCCTGAAGGACAGGGTGCCAGGCTTTGGGGCCACAGTGCAGAGGCCTGGAGGTAGGAGTGGGCCCTAATGCTTGAGGACCAGAAAAAATGAGGGCAAGGAAGGCCACTAGGGAGGGAAGGCCAGAGGTCCCAGGGTCTTAGGGGCCAGTGAAAGACAAGGGCTTTAATCTGTGGGGTATGGGAGCTACTAAAGGTGTGGAGCAGAAGAGGAAGTGGTGGCACTGGCATTCCTAGTGGCTCTGTCTTCTGCTCAGTGGAGAGGAGACCACAGGAGTCAGAGTGGAATGGGGGTTGGGCGGCCCCTGCTGTAAGCCAGGCAGGAGTGACAGTGATGGACCCAGTGAGAGCAGGGCTCCTGTGCTGAGGAATTCAGACAGCAGCTGTCGCAGAGCCTGGCACACAGGCCGCAGGAGACAGCCAGCGTGAAGACCCCTGTCAGAAAGGAAACTGGAAATGGAATGCTTGGCTGCCTGGCCTTTTCTCTGAACGTCCGGTAACTACATCACCTCTCAGAGGGGACTTTAAAAACGCCGATCCTCAGGCTGCAAGAAGAAATTGTCAGTGATACAGCAAGGTAGGAAGTTGCCTACGGAGGTCTTCAGAGAACCAGAAGCCCAAGGGGGCAGACTATGTAAAGAGAGGATCACGTTGCCTGTGTCCACAGGGCTTCCGGATCATTTGCTCTTTCCCATCTCACAAGCAGTTTGAGAGGTAATACATATCGTATTACTTGATGACTTCAATTTTCTCAAATGAAACCCTTTCCCCTGTAGTCTTTTCTCTCATTGGGATTTTAACTGTGTAATCACATCAACCACTTACTGTGTTCCCATGGGAGAGAGGTCACACATTTCCTTTGTGTCAAACTGGCAACCAGTTTAGCTAAGAAAATCTGACTGGGCTGCTGGGGCCTCTGCGTGTGTGTGTGTGTGTGTGTGTGTGTGTGTGTGTGTGTGTGTGTGCATCCACATGTGCCCATACACGTAGTTTTAAAGAGAAAAAAATGGTGAATGCCTACAATTCCAAAACTCAAGGAAGCTCAGACAGGAGAATCACAAGCTCAAGCCTAGCCTGGTCAACTCAACAACTTAGTGAGATTCTGTCTAAAATTTAAAAAAAGAGATAAGGAGGTATGTCAATGTAAAAAATCCTGGGTTCAATCCCTAGTATCGGAGACAGGGGAAAAAAAATAAAAAGAACAGGCCCTAAAGAAATGTAAGCACCCATCCAGCTTTACAGGTTTTGTTTTTCATGAAAAGATTCGACAAAATTCTTAGTCCGGGTCAGGCGGACACAAGAGGGTGGACAGTCGAGTCTACAACGCAGAGACACGGACCTGGAGCTGGCACCCTTGGTCTATACCTTGGGACTCTTCTGCGCGTCAGGGAGACTTTGAGCCTGTTTCTTCCCTACTAGGCCCCTCTTGCCCCAGGGTCCTACCAGGGGGTGGTAGTACCTGGTCTCTAACACTCCTCCCTCCAAATTTCTAAGACAATAAGTGAGTCTGGGGTGGAGGGGGGGAAACTGAGGGAGAAGTCAGAAAGGCAGGAGGGACGATTGCAATGAGCTGAGACTGATTTTAAAAACAGAAATGAGAACAAATTTCACCCTCAGTGAAGACGCGGTGACCAGCCCCGGTGGGTGAGGCCGCAGAGCTCAGGCCCTGTTCTCTCCTGGATTCATGAAGGTGTCACCCGGGCCTCAGAGGTACAGGACATGCCCAAGGTCACCCTGCGAGTCAGTCGCCTGCCAGGACTGGGCTGAGATAGGCAGCGATTGCGGAGGCCCCGCCCCTTTTCCAGTCCAAACCAATGAGAAAACGGACTTTCAGCCTTACCGTGGGGCGGCACTTAGATCACTTGCTCCTCTCACTGCTCCCTGTAGGTCTAAGAGAACTCGGGGAGAGCGAGCTTTCAGAGAGCTGCTGCTCCAGCTTTGGGGCAGAGTCCCCAGAGAGCACGCTGGACCTGCCCGTAGAAGGTGAGCCCAGGTCCGAGTGCCAAAGAGCCCCAGGGCACAGGGCACAACTTCCAGCCCAGACATTCCCGAAGGATCCCATTGTCCCACACTCTGTCACCCACGCCGAAGGTGTCCCTGGGAGCTGAGCAGTTCAGCAGGCAGCGAAGTTCAACTTAGCCAAACGTTTTAGGAGCCCAAAACCAGTGCAAGATGAAGCACGGGCCGAAGGATGCAGCTCAGTGGTACAGCACTCGCCTGGCACGTGTGACGCCCTGAGTTCGGTCCTCAGCACCTCAGGGGCAAGGAAGGGAAGGAGAAAGGCCAGGGGAGGGAAGGAGAAGATGAGGCATCGGTTGGCCAGCAGTATTTGAGAAGACAGTACCATCTCCCTTTGGCTCATCTAGCTCTCCCCGGGACACAGAGGCACAGTGAGAGGTGGGGACAGTCGGAAAAGAGGCTTCGCCCCCAGCCTCCCCCAGAGCAGGGGCAGAGATGGGCCACACTCCAGGCCTTCTTTGGTAACCTCTGCATTCCTGCTGCCAGACAGCCTCTGCTGAGTGTCATCAATACCCCCAACACAGTGTGTCCCAAGATAGACGCATCCATTCTCTACTCCAACGGGCCATTCATCTGTGTTTCCAGTCTCCACGACTGGAATGACTCCTGCCCACCCAAGCCTGGCACCCCAGCGCCCTCCTGCTGCACTGAGACAAAGAACTGTCTTCAGAAAATGGCCCAGGAACATTTTCTGCGGGAGGGTTGAGCAAGGCTAGATCAGGTCAGGCCAGACAAGCAACAGACATAGTTTAGGAGTAAATGCATGTTGGGTAAATAATAAAGAAATAAATGAATAGATGCATTCATGAACAAAAGAACAATGAATAAAGTCATGTATGAAAGGGAACATTCTTAAGAAATGTTAAGTGAAAATGATAGAAGGCCGTGCACTGAGCCCAATAGACAAGGTGAGAAATCAAAATAGAATCACTCACACAAAACGTTCTAGGTTACCAGAATGAAACTAAGCTGCTTCCTGACCTTCCCGGAAGCCAAAAGAAGGAAAGATGCCAGCCAGGTATCCCAAACAGGCCACTCTCAGTCAGCATGATGAAGACATTTCCTCTGCTTTTTCACACCTCCATCCTCAGCAAAAGAAACCAGCAATAATCTTTTGTTAGCCAATTATGTCTCTATTGGTCCATCTCCCAGTCTCTGTTTCATAAAGAAGTAACTTAGAAATGAGCAATCCACTTTCTGTTCTTTAATTTCTCTTTTTTTTTTTTAAGCCTTTCCATCTATCGACCTAGTTGATGGGAATCCCACAGCCCATGGGAATGTCATCAGATGGGGAGTCTCACAGCAGTTTCAGAACAAAAGAAAATGCATGTCACGGGTTTGGGGTGGGCAGCGAGAGGCTCAGGGCCAGGTAGGGGCCAGAACTGGGTCTCCTGAGTCCTAGGATTACAGGAGGGTCTGCAAAGGGACTAACGGGGTCACGGCCAAGGTCGGGAGGAGCAGTTTTGATAATACAAGGTCTTTGGAAGAAATGCCATCTGAAGCCCTGGGGAGGGGGTTCACAACCCCATGCAGATCAAGTGGGGTGTAGGCCACGGTGTGTGTTTGTGAGTTTGCAGTACCAGTGCCTGGGGCTGGGCACATGGTGATCTTTATCTTTGGGTTTTCTAGTACTTTGACCTCGTTGGCTTCGGCGTGTCTGCCCGTAGCTTTGTTCCGTCTACTCGTCCTTGCTCTTCCTCCTCAGGAACATTCGTTCTGCCTCACCGAGAACTACGGGCACTGCCCTGTTCCGGAAAGCGAAGCCAGTGGCAGCCCCTGAACTAAACTGTGGTGACTTCATCCTTTAGTACTAAATGAATGGATGAGCCAATTAAATAAATAGAACAAATAAAAATGAGTGAATGAATGGCTGGAAAAATAATCTAATATAATATAGTAATGTAATATAATGTAATTAATATAATGTAATATTACATTAAAAAATGTGAGACCAGAAACATGTATGAATACAGTCATAGAAATTAAGAGAAGGAAGTGAACAAGTTTTGAAGGAAGGACATGCACGATGAATAGGTATGAGAATTTTTCAGTACTGGGGATTGAACCAGCAGCCTTTGCACTGAGCTACATTATTCAGTCCTTTTTGTTTTTATTTTAAGACAAGGCCTCACTGAGTGGCCTGGACTAGACTCACACTTTCCTGCTTCAGCCTCCAGAGTAGGTAGGATTACATGTGTCCCAATCCCTATCTAAAGAAATAACTTTGTTGTTGTTATTGTTGTTGTTGTTTTGAGACAGGATCTCACTTTGTAGTTCAGGCTGGCCCTGAGTTTACTATGTAGCCCAGGCAAGCCTCAAAACTCAGCAATCCTGCTGGGCGTGGTGGCTCACGCCTATAATCCCAGCACTCAGGAGGCAGAGACAGGAGGATTGCTGAGTTCAAGGCTTGCCTGGGCTACATAGTGAGCTCAGAGCCAGCCTGAACTACAAGGCGAGACCCTGTCTCCAAAAAAAAAGCAATCCTCCTGCCTCTGCCTCCCAAGTGCTGGGATTATAGGAATGAGCCACCACACCTGGTACTATGGTATGTGGTATTGATTGCTGGTGGGCATGAGTCACAATGCCCAACATTGTATGTGGTTACCGGGATTGAACTCAGGACCTTGCACTTGCAAGGCAGGCCCCAGAACCACTGAGCTAGATCGCCAGCCCTAAAGAAATAACTTTAAGGATGGGGAATATAGCTCAGTGGTTCGGGCACCTGCCTAGCAAGCACACAGTCCCTGGTTCAATCCCCAGTAACCACATACAACAATACCAAGTGTGGTGACTCACACCCACCAGCAATCAGTACAACATAACACAATGCCAGGCATAGTGGCTCACGCCTGTAATCCCAGCACTCGGGAAGCAGAAACAGGAGGATTGCTGAGTTCGAGACTTGCCTGGGCTACATAGTGAGCTCAGGGCCAGCCTGAACTACAAAGTGAGACCCTGTCTCAAAAAAAAAAGAAATTTAAAATAGATTTTGATACCAGTTGAAGAGCCAAAATGTATGAATGAGCAAATGAATAGACAGAGGCAATAGAATAAGGACCAATCAGGGAACAAGTGACTGAGCAGACAGACACACAGACAGACATGCAGATGACACATGATGAAACAGTCGGAGGTCAGAAGGATGGCAGCTGAGCTGGGCAGGATATTGCCAGAACCCACAGGTGCCCTGTGACTCCCAGGGCTGCCTGTGGGCACACTGGCCACCCTCTCAGAGAAGATTTCCCAAGTGACTTTGGTTCAAATTTAATAGAATATTATTAAACAGATAAGGCAGAAGCCAGCTGCTCCCAGAATTAACTCTAGGCTCGTGGGTAGAGCCAAACAGAACCGAATACACTGTCATTCTGTTGCAGGTAATTACGCATTGTGTAGCAAACCCCCAGCATGATCTTAATAATTGCTATTAAAATAACGACCTCACCACCTCCGCTTCCTCACAAATTAACTGCAGGAGGTGTAATCAGTCCCAGCGGGGGAGGTCTGCGGTGTGCCCAAGGTCTGAGGCTGACTCTGTCACTGTCCACAAGACTAGCCAGGAGGACCAGCGGGACAGTGAGGAGCACGGACTGGCTGCTGGGGACTCAGTCCCGGTCCCATGTTCCCATCACTATGTGATGTTAAAGTCACGCACCCGTCTGGGCCTCCTCCCCAGCCCTCTGAACCAGGATGGTCTCCCTCATTTCCGGCTTCTGGCAGGATATTGTTCCACAGCCGCAGTCTGCCGGGCACTCCTCCGACAGCCTAAGCACGGGGTCTTCTCACGACATCTGGCCGCCCAGCACACTTCAGCATCCCGCGCGGCCTGGGGTAGAGGGAATGGAGCTCTCACTGGCCTCCCAAGAGCAAAGGGACAGAGGGTGGCACGGGCATCTTACCTGGCAGAAGGTGAGAAGGAAGTGAGGAGATGCTATCCTCCCATTGTACAGGTGAGAAAACTGAGGCTCAGAGTAGTGAGATCCTAAGTCCTTTTCCCAAAGTCACACACAGATGTGACTACCAAAGCCTTCTTACTTTCTCTTTCAACTTTCCTCTGCTGCCTTTTTTATTCTTTTTTCTTTCAGCAGGAGGCTCATTTCTTGCCACGTTTCACATAAGTCAAGTTTTTAGTTCTCTTTTTCTCTCCTGGTTTGGAAATCGTGGTCTTTCTTCTTTCATGGTTAAGCTTTAAATTTTAATAAGCACACTCAACACAGTCTAAAGTAAAGAAGGCTATTAGGGCTCCCCCCGCTGAGCAGTTCACAAATCTTAAAATTCATATCAATCCTCACCATCCTTCCCATTTTCCTGTTGTTTCTCCCTCACGGCCCAGAATAGTCACGTCACTTCTGGGGCCCTTTCGATCCCGTGTTCTGTATCCGATGCAAGTTCACCTACTTCTACTCAGCATGGCGTCTCGGGTCCACTCGTCCTTGCCTGGGCCACGTCCTCCGTGGCGCATTTCACTGATCTGTTATTCTTTCAGCCTCACTCTCTGAGAGGGATCATGTGCCTCCGAATGGCTGTAAATATATATCTCCCTTTTTGCTTCAATTTCAAGTGACGGTTTAGTTGATCCCAGAATTGTACTTTGAGAATTACTTGTCTGTCACTGAGAATGTTATTTATTCCATTGTTTCCTGGGCCTTTCTGCCAGTTGGTGCTGAGAAGTCTTGTCAGTCAGATTGTCGGACCTTTTCCTAGGTCCCTTTTTTAATGCAAACATTTTGATGTGTAACACACAGACAGAAAAATGCCGGTAGTGTTCAGCTGGATGATTTTCATAAGGTAAACACAAAATATTACCAACAGGACCATTTGTAACCTATTCATAACTGCACCTCCACCAGCTATCTTTGTGCCTGCCACCCTGACCTCTTAACAGCGTGCCTGTGAACTTTACAAAACAGTATGCTTGTTTTATGTTTAGTATTTTTCTGTCGAAGATCACATCTGTGATGTTTGGGACAGGGGATTTAGCTCAAATGGTACTGTGCCTACCTGGGAAGCACAAGGGCCCAAGTTCGATCCCAGGTACTACAAAAATAAAGAAGGAAGGAAGGAAGGAAGGAAGGAAGGAAGGAAGGAAGGAAGGAAGGAAGGAAGGAAGGAAGGAAGGAAGGAAGGAAGGAAGGAAGGAAGGAAAGGGAAGGAAGGGTGGTACTGTACCTACATTTGTAATGTTTACCTGTGTCATTTGTAATTCATCCTCCTTGTTCAATATCTTAGACATGCATGGTATTTATGTATCCATATTCCACTGCTACTGGATATTTAGTTAACTTCTAATTTGGCGCTATTATGCATAATGCTGCTATGAACATTCCTATACATTTCTTTCAGTAAACATATGACATACTTGTGTTCTAGGATTATGTAGAATTTCCTGAGTCCTGGGATATTGCTCTTCTTTTTCTAATTTTGGACAGTGGAAACTTAGATTATTGGTTTTAGATATTATTTTCTAATGTGTGTATGTAATGCTGTAAATATGACTTTCTTTGCATCATATAAAACTTGAAAAGTTGTGTTATTTTTATTTCATTCGAAATTTTTAAGTTTCTCAACAGACTTCTTTGGCCCATGTTTTATCTTTAAGTGTATTGCTTAGCTTCTACTTATTGAAAGACTTTCCAGGTTTTCTGTATTAAATCATAGCTTAATTCTATTGTGACCTAAGAACATACTTGGTATTATTTCTTTTTTTAAAGATATGTTTTATGTGATGACTATTCCACATGAGTTCAAAAAGAATGTGTATTCTACTGGTGCTGGGTGGTTCCATAAATGTCAATTAGATCAAACTGATTGATAGTGGAATATTCTGAAATCTTCTGTATCTGAAATCAATATAGCTAGTACAGCATTCTTCTGACTAGTGTTAACATCATACACTTTTTTTTTTTTTTTGGTACTGCTTGGGACTGAACTCAGACTTCACACACAGTAAGCAAGGGCTCCACCATCATATATTTCTATCTATCCTTTCACTTTCATTATCAGTCTTTAAAGCCAGCCTGGGCTACATAGTGAGTTTAAGTCCATCCTAAGCTGCATAAGGAGGCCCTATCTCAAAAGTAAGAAAAACAGAAGTGAGCTGCTTGTGGAAAACACATAGTTGTCTTTTTTTTTTTTTTTTTTGAGACAGGGTCTCACTTTGTAGTTCAGGCTAGCTCTGAGCTCACTATGTAGCCCAGGCAAGCCTCGAACTCAGCAATCCTTCTGTCTCTGCCTCCCAAGTGCTGGGATTACAGGCATGAGGCACCATGCCCGGCACTGTGGTATGTGGTGCTGATTGCTGGTTGATAGCTGGTGGGCGTGAGTCTCCACACCCAGCATTGTATGTGGTTACCGGGGATCAAACTCAGGACCTTGCGCTTGCAAGGCATGCGCCGGAACCACTGAGCTAACCCTCCGGCCCTATGAACTCTTTTTTTAATTGATCTTATTGGTACATTTTGTATATTCATCATGATCACACTCAACATTGAGAACTTGTACCAGTATATAACACAACCTACATGCACCAATCTACAATCCCACCAACAGTGAAGTGTTCCTTTCTTCCCACAGACCTGCCAGCATTTGTTGTTGGTTGACTTTATGATAGCAGCCATTCTTCATGGAGTGAGGTGAAATCTCAGTATCATTTTCATCTGCATCTCTCAAGTGACCAATGATGTTGAGTATTTCTTCATAGGCTTCTTGCCTGCTATTACTTCTTCCTCTGAAAAGTATCTGTTCATTTCAAATGCCCATTTTTGAATTGGCTCCTTAAATTGGGGGGGGGCTGATTTTTTAAACTCTTTATATATTCTAGATAGTAACCCTTTGTCTGAGAAACAGCTGGTAAAAAAATTTTTCCTATACTGTTGGTTGTCTTTTTGCTCTGCTGGTGGTTTCTCTTGCTGTGCGGAAGCTTTTTAATAAGATGAAATCCCGGGTGTTGATCCCTTCTGCTAGTTCTCGTGCTGTAGAGGTTTTGTTCATTAAGTCTTTCCCTAAGCCTGTGTCTCCAAGAGTTCTGC
>PVIC010003522.1:7353-68610 GCA_004025085.1 Thryonomys swinderianus | reverse complement strand
CTTGGGCGCCCTTTTCCTTTGTCTCTTTTACATGTTATTTGCTCGCGCCATCTGCACGCCGCTCCCGCGTCGGACCGGATCGGACCGGATCGGATCAGCGCCCCCAGCGGCTCCCCGCGAGGCGGAGGGTCCCGGTTTCCGCGGCCTCCGCCGCCCCCTCGCGGACGCCAGCGGGGCCGCCGGCGAGAAGCAGCCGCCGAGAGCGGGGCCGGGCGCGGGCTCAGCCCTCCCGAGAGCCGCGCGCTGCGGGTGGCAGCTCGGAAGCCGGGGCGGGACGGGGCCAGGCGGGCCGGACCGGAGCCCGAGGCGGGCTGGGTGGAGATCGCGGCGCCCGCTCTGCCCGGGCCTCAAGGCGGCTTCAAAGGCAAAGACCGACGGGCCTGAGGTTCTGGCCGCCGCCGTGCGGCCCTGGGCTCCTGGAGGGGGAGTCAGGCTCCGGGCGCTCGGGGCGGCTCTGATGCTCGCGTTGCTCGGTGTTTCTTTTCTTTCTTTCTCTCCTTTTCTTTCTTTCTTTCTCCCTCCCTCTCTTCCTCCCTCCCTCCCTCTGTCTCTCTCTCCCTTTTCCTTCCTTCCTTCCTTTCTTAGTTTTTTGAGACAGGGTCTCGCTTTGTAGTTCAGGCTGGCCCTGAGTTCACTATGGTGCCCAGGCAAGCCCGGAACTCAGCAATCCTCCTGTCTCTGCCTCCAGAGTGCTGGGATGACAGGTGTGAGCCACCACGCCCAGCATTGTGGTATGTGGTGCCAGGAATCAAATTTGGGACCTTACCAGGCAGATGCCAAAACCACTGAGCTAAATCTCCAGCCCTTTGATTTATTTTTAAAAGAGAGTCTCACCACATAGTCCAGCTGCCCTTGAGCCCACTGTGTGGCCTGGGCTGGTCTGACTTTCCACTCCGCTGGCTCCTGCCTCCCTCAGGGCCGGGATCACGGCATGAGCCAGCGCACCCAGCGTGCCCGGGGCCCTTCCCCGTTGGCGAGGACAGGCACCCTCTCCTTGGAAGGAAAGATCTCCCCTGAACCCAGCCCAGCGTCTTACTCATTTCCCAGAAGGCGAAAAGGAAACGCTAGCAAGGGCCGAAGTAGGACCCGAAGGGCCCCGGTCCCCTCCGTCTAGGTGAGCGGTTTGGACGGTGACAAGCTGCAGGTCCTCCGAGAGCCCGGCACTGGCCGGCGAGCGAGGCCTGCCCTCCTGGGAGAGCACGGGGCGCTGCCTGCGCACCCCACCCTCCTTGCCAGGTTCTGCCCTCCTGGGGCCCAGGGGCAGCCACCTCGGGGTCCCGTCGACGCCGACGCCGAGGAGAGACCGTGCCCAGGACAAGGCTGGGGCTGCGGGGCCAGGAGGCTGGCCAGGCCCGGGCCCTGCCCGGCACACCGTCCTGCTTTCCCGCTTCCCCGGGGGCCGTCAGGACAGAAGGCCCCTCCCTCACCCAAGGTTCCTCTGTCCCTCCTCCCCATCACTAGGGTGTCCGGGACATTGTGTGACTCAGGAAGCAGCTCAGACGCGAGGCTTGAGCAGGCCCAGGCGGAGGAGGAAGGGGCAGTGGGCAGCCGAGGCAGCCCTGCCTGGCAGAGCTGAGGGCCGCTCCCGACTCGGGCGACTCCGGCAGAGGGCGTGGGAGAGGGTCTGGCCGGGCGGGGCTCTGGAATGCGGCCCCCGCCGCTGCCGCTGCTGCTGCTGCTGTGCGTCCCACCTGCCGCGGCCGGAGGTGAGTCTGGGCTGGGAGAGGCGCCGGCCCCAGGACGGGCGGGGCAGGGCGGGCCTAGTCCAGGCTCTGAGGGCACACCAGGTGGCAGAGATTCTTCCCCTGACGGGAGCAGCCCGCAGAGAGCCGGCTGCTGCGGGAGCTGCTCAGACCCGTGCCACGGGCCTGGTGCCAAGGTGGTGACCGCCAGACAGTGGGCGAGAGGGTGCCCGCTGCCAGAGAAGCCACGTGGCCCAGGAGCCCAGAGGCAGGGTTCTCGCAGCCAGGCTGCCAAGGGAGAGGGAACGGACCGAACTCCTGGCAGGGACGGAGACGCGGAACGGCCAGGGTCCACCTCGGCCCTGTGCGCCCGGCTGTCCCCACCCCCGGCCAGCGCAGCCCTTCCTGGAGGAAATCCCTGCGGCGTCCAGCCGTCCACCTCCTGGGAGCCCCGGGCCTGCGCCTGCTGCCCGGCTTCCGAGGCCGGGGAATAAACAGGAAGGGGTGGGGCCCTGAGGGCCGACGCGCGGAGGGGGCTGCTCGGAGGGGAAGCCGGGCGCCCCGCGCCAGCAGCCCTCACTCTCCCCCGCAGGGCTGCTGTGCGGAAGTCTCCCAGAGCCCTGCGCCCACGGAGGCACCTGCCTGCGCCGGTCTCAGGGCCAGGGGGCCTGCCAGTGAGTGCGGAGGGAAAGGGCCGGAGGGGGTGCGGGCAGGAGAGGGGGCCCGGCTCAGGCAAAGAGGGGAGGCGGGGGACCAGGCCGGGCCGGGGCTGAGTCCCTCTCCCCACCTGCCCAGGTGCACCCCCGGCTTCCTGGGGGAGATGTGCCAGTTTCCTGACCCCTGCCAGGATGCCCAGCTCTGCCAGAACGGGGGCAGCTGCCAGGCCCTGCTCCCCACAGCCCCAGGCTCCCCTGGTGGCCCATCCCCGCCGGCCCCCAGCTTTCTCTGCACCTGCCTCTCTGGCTTCACTGGCAAGAGGTGCCAGACCCAGCTCGAAGACCTGTGTCCCTTCTTCTGCTCCAAACGGGGCCGCTGCCACATGCAGGCCCCAGGCCGCCCGCAGTGCTCCTGCATGCCCGGCTGGACGGGTGAGTGCTGGCGGGTGGCAAAGAGGGCAGGGGCAGCAGCGGGGCCGGACGGTGCCTGGGAAGGCCCAAGTGGCAATAGAAGCCGAGGGCCTTCTGGAGACCAGGCCTGGGCAGGCCTCGCGGGCGCCAGCACGCCTGGCTAAGATGCCGGAATAGCTCTGAACTAGCTCAGACCTGTCTACGCTGCGGCTGCCACGAACCCCAGACCCAGCCAGGTGCCGCCCCGGCCCGCCAGCTCCCCGGGACTCAGCAGCTGTGGGGTTTCTCCCCAGGGGCCCGCGGGCTCCGCATGCTGCACCCGGTGCTGGGCGTCTGGAGACACGCGGGGGTGGGGGCGGGTGGGCCAGAGCGTGGCCAGAGGCCAGCAGCGTCCCGGAAGGGTCGGAGCATAAGCAGACCCTTACGGGGCGGCCACTAGACCCAAACGCCACTCTGCCACTGACCGCAGTGGCCTGGGCCCTCGGCGACAGCCACGGGGGGCGTCCGGGCGGCGGAGGGACGAGCGGGAAGCGGCTGGTCGCGCTCGCTTCGCACCGGGCAAGGCGCGTGCGCCACTCGGCACGGCTGCTGCGGCTCCTGCCGGTGCCCGCCGCTGGGAGGGGCGTGTGCGGGAGAGACAGGGATGGGTCCCGGTGCGGGGCAGGCAGCCGCAGGGCACAGCAAGGTGCGAGGGCCCTGCCCGGGGGGAGAGGCAGGAGCGGCTCCGCCTTGCCCCCAAGGAAGCCCTCCTCCCCCGCGTCCTCCGGGCGGCAGCGGGGTGCACCGTCAACAGGCACAGGCCAGTCTTCAGTTTGGCAGGTACAGCTGCTCCACACACAGCCTCTCCCTGCGTGGCAAGACGAAGGCAGGGGGCGGAACAGGGCCGAGACAGGGTGGGGAAAGGAGGGAAATGTGGGGTCAGAGGTCACCCGAGGGGAGGCTCGGTAGCCGCGTGGGCGGAGCCTGCAGCACCCGAGTGAGCCCCGCCCCCGCCCTCCGCCGCAGGAGAGCGCTGCCAGCTGCGGGACTTCTGCTCGGCCAACCCTTGCGCCAACGGAGGCGTGTGCCTGACCACCTACCCCCAGATCCAGTGCCGCTGCCCACCGGGCTTCAACGGTGACATCTGCGAGCGCGACATCAATGAGTGTTTTGGGGACCCAGGCCCCTGCCCGGAAGGCACCTCCTGCCATAATGTCTTGGGCTCCTTCCGGTGTCTCTGCCCCGCTGGCCAGGAGGGGCCCCACTGTGAGCTCCAGGGAGGACCCTGCCCCCCTGGGGGCTGCCCACACGGGGGCGCCTGCAAGCTGGTGCCAGTGGGAGACGCCAGCTTTCACCTTTGCCTCTGCCCCCCAGGTGGGTCCTCGGGGGATTCCTGTGCCCGCCTTCTCTGGACAGGGAGGGCGCCCCTGGGGGTCCCACACTGACCCTGCGTCCCCGCCAGGATTTACAGGCCAGGACTGCGAGGTGAACCCGGACGACTGTACCACCCACCAGTGTCAGAACGGGGGTGCTTGCCAGGACGGGCTGGGCGCCTACACCTGCCTCTGCCCAGGGGCCTGGACAGGTGCGCGTGGCGGCCGGTCCCCAGCAGCGGCGGCTGCAGGCCCACCCGCCCTCCCCTCCCCCGGCACTGCCGCCAGCCTGTCTCCTTCCCACCGCCCAGGCTGGGACTGCACCGAAGACGTGGATGAGTGCGAGGCCCAGGGCCCCCCTCGCTGCAGACACGGGGGCACCTGCCGGAACACGGCCGGCGGCTTCCACTGTGTGTGTGCCAGCGGCTGGGGCGGCGCCGGCTGCGAGGAGAACCTGGACGACTGTGCTCACGCCACCTGTGCCCTGGGGTCCACCTGCGTGGACCGCGTGGGCTCCTTTTCCTGCCAGTGCCCTCCTGGGCGCACAGGTGTGGGCAGCGGGGCGCGGAGGAGGGAGGCAGGGCCGGCAGGGAGCCCGGGGATGGCAGGGAGACACCAGGCTCGCTGTGTTGGCCCCGCAGGCCTCCTGTGTCACCTGGAGGACATGTGTCTCAGCCAGCCGTGCCACGGGGAGGCCCAGTGCAGCACCAACCCCCTGACGGGCGCCACCTTGTGCGTGTGCCAGCCTGGCTACTCGGGGCCCACCTGCCACCAGGACCTGGACGAGTGTCAGATGGGTGAGGTCCCAGCAGCACTCCCTGAGCCCAGACAGGCCTCCACAGGGAACAGACAAGGGAAAATGGCCTTTGTTTTGTCCAGACTTAGCATCTCTTCCCAGCATGCCCCGCTCCCGGTGCCGGGCTGCCAGGCCCAGCCTGTCCCTCTAGTCCTGCCTGACATGTGCTCTGCCCGCCGCAGGCCCTGCTCCCTAACGTCCTGCCCCCCCCCCCCGCGTCCCCTGAGGATCCCGGCTCTGTCCCCGCAGCCCAGCAAGGCCCCAGCCCCTGTGAGCATGGTGGCTCCTGCCTCAACACTCCCGGCTCTTTCCACTGCCTCTGCCCCGCCGGCTACACGGGCTCCCGCTGCGAGACGGACCACAACGAGTGCCTGTCCCAGCCCTGCCGCCCGGGCAGCACCTGCCTGGACCTGCTCGCCACCTTTCACTGCCTCTGCCCACCAGGTACAGCGGCGCACACTCGGGCGGAGGGGAGACTCCAGATCCGGTGGCCGTGGGCCAGGTGGGGTCAGCTGCCACGGGACGCTTCTCCTCTCGGTGCTTCCAGATGAGCAGGGGTCCGTGAGCCCCGTGAGAGGGTGCCCGCTTGGCCTGCTGTGCACAGCCCAGCCTAGAAAGCGCCCCCAAAATGCACACACTTACCCCTATAGTGATTAACACTTAAAAACCCTGAAAATTCTAAACTGTTTGCTTCTGTTTGCTGCAGTAGGAGAGGAGAGCGGGAGGCTGTGGGGTCTTCCTGGGGAGGGGGCAGGGGCAGTGCAGTGGGGGGGCCGCATACAGCTAGACAGCGCCAGTACAGCGCAGTGGGGGGCATCTCGTCTACCCCTCCCGGCTCTCCACAGCCCTCTGAGGCTGGCGCCGGGGCCAGACCCATTTGCAAATGAAGAAGCTACAGCACCAGAGACCACGCGGCTTGTCCACAGCCTCACGGCTAATTCACGTCCACGGCTTCCATAGTTTGGGCCTCGGCCCGGGGCAGCTTCCCGAGCTCAGGGCCCCTCGGGAGGGGGCTCGCCCTCCGTGAGGATCACAGCACGGCAGGGAGGCCTGCTGGGTAATCTAAGGAGCGCGGGCAGCAGCAGGCCCCAGCGGCCGAGGTCTGGAGCCGTCCGCCCCAGTTCAGAGTGGGACCACGGAGCCCGAGGCAGTGGGAAAAAGTGGGAGCCACGCGGCGTCCCAAGAGCCCTCCACAGCCCACGTGGGACCCCAGCCCACCCGGCCTGGACTCACCCTGGGCAGACCCGCGTCTCCCTGTCCCTCGCGGCCAGCACCCCAGGACGCCTCCTCCCCACCGCCACCCTGTGTGGTCCCAGCCTCTGTGCCTGCAGGAGCCAGGGCACGGCAGGGCAGCCTGGGGCGCCGGCCCCGGGCCCAAATCCCCGCTGGGCGCTGAACCCGGCCCCTGCCCCTGCCCGCCCAGGTCTGGAAGGGCGGCTCTGCGAGGTGGAGACCAAGGCCTGCGCCTCGGCGCCCTGCCGGAACCTCGGGAGCTGCCGTGACCTGCCCCACGGCTTCCTGTGCGTCTGCCTACAGGGTGGGTGTGGCGGCCGGCCGCCGGGACACAGCTGAGCCTGGGCAGGGTCCCCACCTTCTGCCCCAGCTCTGCCGTCTGTGCCAAGCCTTCCCAGGCTGCTCCCTGCCCCCGCCGCCGCCCTGCCGAGGCCACCACCCCCTCCCTGCTTTTTGCCCCCAGCAGCCCTCTGTCCTCCCTCCCCGTGCAGGGGCCCAGCCGACCCTTGGACACAGGCAGAGCTGGTCCTTCTTATTCCAACTCCGGATCCTTCTGGGCTTTTTGTTTTTGTTTTAGTTTTTTCACCAGGGATCGAACTTGCACTTGCAAAGGCGTTGCCAGAACCGCTGAGCTGAACCCCGGCCCCAGAGCCACCCAGACGCGTGTGCGGAGCACGTGCTCTGGCACAGACACTTGGCCTCCCCTGTGCCCCGGAAATTATGCCTTATGCCATTTCACCCTTCCAGCGGGCGCACAGAACAGGCTGTCTTCCCGGGGAGGGTGGACCCAGGGCCTTGTACCCGGGTGCTGGCCGAGTGCTCTGCCACTGTGCCCACCGGCTGGGCCCCGAGGGCTCGCCCAAAGCCACACGCCACGGGCGCTGGCTTCTCTCCCTCCACGCACCCTCCGTGCTCCGGCCCAGCTGCTCCTGTGTCTTCCCTGGGAAGCCCCGGAGCTCACCTCTCCTGCAAGAAGCGCTTGGTGTCTCCCGGCGACCCACTACTCCCGCCCCCAGGGTACACAGGCAGCCAGTGCGAGGAGGACGTGGACGAGTGTGCCAGCTCTCCCTGTGCCAATGGTGGGCGGTGCCAGGACCAGCCAGGAGCCTTCCTGTGCGAGTGTCTCCCAGGTAAAAGGGGCTCGGGCGCTGGCGGGCTGGGAGGAAGGGGCAGGCGGTGTGCGGGCCCTGAGCCTCCCCTGTACCACAGGCTTCGAGGGGCCACGCTGCGAGACAGACGTGGACGAGTGTGCGAGCGGCCCTTGCCCCCCTGCGGCCAGCTGCCTCGATCTCCCGGGGGCCTTCTCCTGCCTCTGCCCCTCCGGCTTCACAGGTCAGCAGGGGGGCTCCAGGGCCGGGCGTGGCGGCACACACGTCTTACCCCAGCACTCGGGAGGCAGAGGCAGGAGGATCACCGTGAGTCTGAGGCACGCCTGGGCTTCATAGTGAGTTCCAGACCAGCCTAGTCCACTGAGTGAGACCCTGTCTCCAAGAGATAGGTAGATGGATGGAAGGAAGGATAAGAAAGAAAAAAGAGAGAGAAAAAGAAAAAGAGAGAAAGAAAAGGAAGGAAGAAAGGAAGGACAGACGGGAAGGATGTCTGATTCGCCCTGATGCAGCCAGGGTGGGCAGAGCCCCTGGTGAGTGTACTGTGGCTGCGAGGGGCTCCCCTCAAGTGACTAGCACAAACACTGCCCTCCTGCGGCCCGAGACAAGCATGGGTGTCACGCTGGAGACCACAGTGAACAGGCGTGTAGGCCGCGGAGGACCGGCCGGTCCAGGCTGAGGAGCGGCTCTCGGGCTGCCGGCGGGGCTGCAGCTCGGGACGTGAGCCGGGCTGGTCAGACCCTTGCGCACGGTTTCTGCGGCCGCAGGTGACAGCAGGTGCGCAGGGGCGGCCGTGCGGGACCAGCCTGCACCGCGGCACATGAGAAGGAGCCGCTGTGGGAAAGAGCAGGCATGCAGGGCCCCGAGTGGCAGGGAGCCGGAGTTCTGGGCAGAAGGACCCACGGACGGACGGACGGGCGGGCACGGGGAGCCATCGAGCCTCCGGCTCAGGCCGGTTCTCCGACTCCTCCCGCCCAGGCCGGCTGTGCGAGGCGCCGCTCTGCGCCTCCGCCCTGTGCCAGCCCAGGCAGAAGTGCCGAGAACCAGACGAGGAGGCCCACTGCGTCTGCCCGGACGGAAGCCCTGGCTGCGCCCCTGCTGTGGACAACTGCACCTGCCACCGCGGACACTGCCGCAGGTGCCACCGCGGCGCCATCTGCCCTCCGCCGGGCCCCGGGCCGGGAGGCGACGGGGAGTCGCGTGGTCTGGGGAACGGAGGGAGCTGGCAGAGCTGCGGGCCGAGTCAGCCAGCCGTCCTCCGGGAGGCAGAGGGTGCAGGGCGGGCACAGGGCAAGGGCGACACAGCCTGGGCCACCCGGCCGTTCGCTGGGCAGATACCGTGGGGACTCTCCCGGACACGGACCCAGAGCAGAGCAGGGGGCAGCTGCCGCAGGGGCATCCACTCCCACGCACAGGGCGGCCCCGGGGGGACGGGGGGTGCACAGGAAGAGGCGCCTCCTTTCTCTTCGGCCAGGGCCTCGTGCGTGTGTGATTCGGGCTGGACGGGGCCCGAGTGCGAGGTGGAGCTGGGCGGCTGCATCTCCGCACCCTGTGCCCACGGGGCCACCTGCCACCCCCGGCCCTCTGGCTACAACTGCACCTGCCTGCCAGGCTACACAGGTGAGGCCCCGACCCGGGCGCCCTAAGCGAGCCCAAGCGTGCACCCAGAGAGCCAGGCTGGGACACGGCACGGGTGGATGGGAGGACATCAGGGCAGGGGTGGGAGGAGGGGGAGGAAAGGCCTTCCGCACGCCCCCCGCGTCCCAGGGCCCACGTGCAGTGACGAAGTGACCGCCTGCCACTCGGGGCCCTGCCTCAATGGCGGCTCCTGCAGCCCCAGCCCCGGGGGCTACTCCTGCAGCTGCCCCCCCAGCCACACAGGGCCTCAGTGCCGAAGCGCCACCGACCACTGCGCGTCTGGTGAGTGACCCGCATCCAGAGATAGGTGCGGGATGGGTCGGCTGCGTCGGCCCTTTCTTTGTTCGCGGTACCAGGGATCAAACTCAGGACTTTGTGGTTGCCAGGCAGGTGCAGCACCACTGAGCTAAATCCCTGGCCCCACATTTTTTTAAAACAATCAACTGGGCAGCGGTGAGCCGCTGTTTCAATGGGCTGTGTGTCCTGTGCGCGGTGTGACCAAGGCCACGGGCCACGGCACACAGGCAGGAGCCCAGACTCAGCCCCTCTCCCCAGCCCCCTGCCTCCACGGGGGCACCTGCGTGAACAGGCCCGGCGCCTTCCTCTGCCTCTGCCCTTCGGGCTCCGAGGGCCCACGCTGTGAGGGAAAAGCCCGCCCGAGCTGCGCAGACAGGTAGGCAGCAGGGCAGAGGCGCCGAGCCCGCCCGGCCTTCCGCTCCGCTCCGGGGTCAGACCGCCTCCCTCTGCAGCCCCCCGCCCCCGCGTCCAGCCCTCTCCCCGCCCTTCCTCCTCCCGGCTCCTGTCTCCTCTTGTCCAGACCTTGCAAGAACAGGGCCACCTGCCAAGACGGCCCTCAAGGTCCCCACTGCCTCTGCCCGGCGGGCTACACAGGAGGCAGCTGCCAGGTAAGGTGCTGTGTGGTCCCGGGGACTGAAGGGGGCGGCAGGAGCCTCCGGAAAGACCCTCTTGCGGGGAGGGAGGCCGTGTAGGGCCTGGGCCTCACTGGAGGCCTGTGCGGCCTGAAGAGCGAAGGACAGAGCGCTGGGGGCCTCAGGCTGCTCCGGAGAGTGTGTCTGGGAGGAAGCCAGGGAGGGCGACGGGGCGGCGACGTGAGGGTGAGGGATCGGGGCGCTGCAGGGCCCGTGGGTCGGGGACCTGACGCCTCCTGTCCCTCCTTCCCGACTTTCAGACGCCGCTGGATTTCTGTGCCCAGAGGCCCTGCCCGCACAACGCCCACTGCCTGCAGAGCGGGCTGTCCTTCCGGTGCCTGTGCTTCCAGGGCTGGACCGGGCCCCTGTGCAGCGTCCCCCTGTCCTCCTGCCAAAGGGCTGCGCTGAGCCAGGGTACCAGCCCAGGGCCCCCAGGGAAGCAGCCAGAGACACACCCCACACAGCCACGCAGCTGGACGCGGGCCACGACGGCCCACTCGGTCCCCAAGTGTGAAAACACAGCCCAAGCCCGCGAGGGGCGCACGCCCTTATCCCAGCCCTCAGGAAGCTGAGGCAGGAGGGTCACTGCAGGTTCAAGGCCAGCGGTGCCCTTGTCTCAGAAACAAGGAGGCCAACTGCAGTCATGACCCCAGTGCGGCGAGCAGGGAGGCCTCAGGCCTCACCACTCGACAGCGCCGGCCACCAGGCCGCCTGGCCTCCAGCCTCCGGCTCAGCCCGGGGCCCCCGCCCGTGCACTGGGACTCAGCCAGGTGGACCATGTGCAGCACACCCGCGCCCCACACCCAGGCACTCACTGCTCGCGAGCCACAGGTCGGCAGACTGAGGCCTGGCTGGCGGGACGCGCGTGGATCAGGGCACTGCGGGGGCCACACGGCCCGCTGGAACTTCTTTCTGGCCAAGAAAACCATTTCGAACCCTCTGCAAGCTGGCAGGAGGCTGTCTCTCCCGTACTGTGGCAAAGTGGGAGGGGAAACTTAGCGTGTTCGCCTCTTCGGGGTCACAGGGGTCCAGAGCCGGCACAAACGCCTCTCTGCTCAGCGTCGGGCCCCGAGCACCCCGTACCCCGCCAGCCCCATCGCTCCCTGCGTCTCTCCCCAGGCACAGAGGTCTCTGCCTTATGCCTGAACGGAGGCCTCTGCGTGGACGGCGGCTCCTCCCACTCCTGCCGCTGTGAGCCTGGGTTCCGAGGCAGCAGGTGCCAGGACAGCGTGGACCCCTGTGAGTCCCGGCCGTGCCAGAACGGGGCCAGCTGCACGGCGCGGCCCAGCGGGTATCACTGCCAGGTGAGGGGCCTGCGGGGGAGGGCGGGAAGACAAGGGTGGGTGGGGGTGGCGCAGGAGTGGCAGGGTGACCCGAGGGGCAGCCTGGGATACCTGTCCTCCTCCTCCCTGCGCCCCTCACAGCCAGCTAACCACAGGCCGGGCCCCCTGCCCCTGCCCCGAACAGCCCCGTGCTGCCTGTCCCTCCACACCTCACTGCACAGCCTCTGTCCAGGCCTGAACGCCTGTGCCAGCCTGCTGGCCACCGTGCCCACTGCCTCTGTCCTGTTCGCTCCGTCTTTACCCGCCACGCACGGCCTCCAGACACCCTTCAGGCGCGTGCTTTCGCGCAGAGCCTGCGTGGCCCAGGCCTGCCTCGTGGCCTCACCTGTCCCCTCGCCACTGGTCTGACCACAGAAACCTCTCCCGGCATCCATGCCAACCCTTGCCTCTCCACCTCATCCTGCCAGGCCCCAGAAGGCGGCTGCCTTGGCACGTGCCAGCTTCTCTCCAGGAGGGCGAGGCCCTCTGCGTGGTGGCCAGGGCACCAGCATGGGAGGTTAAGGCAGGGTTCACGGCCAGACAGCCAACTCCTGGCCCAGAGCCCCCGCTGCTGTGGGAAGGCACAGGGCTCCGCGCCCCTTGTCACGGCCGCTGGCAGCACTGACCTCCCTTCCACACCAGTCAGGCCCGGTCTGGGCCTCGGTGCTGGGCGTCCTTCCCGAAACTCCCTCCTGCAGAGGCCCGGACGCCTCTCCCGGCCCTGCCGCCCGGCCCTCCGCACTCCCCTCCTTCCTGCAAGAGCCCGGGGTGAGCCGCGGCCCCCTGGGACCCTCCGCTCACTGGGCAGCAGCCCCGAAGCAGCGGGTTACGGCCTGGAGTGCAGGCCCGCCCTGAGCCCTTCCAGCTCTGTGGCTTGTAGAGACGTCGCCATGCAGCTGGAGAGGCTCCCTCATGTGCCGGGAGGGCCGGCGAGAGCCGCAGAGCTGAAAGGAGGGTTTTACCGGGCTGTAGATCAGGCAGTGAACCCTCGCTGTCTCTCACTGACCGTGAGCTCCACAGAACCAGCAGAGAGCTTGGATCTCTCTTGCGTTTATTTTGCCTAAAAGTGTCTGGCACAAAGGCGACATTTGGTAGATGGGTATAGATGAATGCAGGCTCAGGGAGGCGGCTTCACCAGGACACACTGCCATGAGCCACAGCCCGTGTGAGGCCGGGTGCTGAGGGAGAAGGCGAGGCTGCCCCTCCCCCACGAGCGTGGGTGACCCCGCTGAGCAGAAGGCGGGGCCGGCCGACAGGAGCCATCTCTGTCCCTCCGTCCTCACCCCACCCACCCTCTCTCTGCAGTGCGCCCCGGGCTACAGCGGGCAGAACTGCTCGACAAAACACAACGCCTGCCAGTCCCAGCCCTGCCACAACCTCGGCACCTGCACCCCGAAGCCCGGAGGCTTCCACTGCGCCTGCGCCCCGGGGTTCGTGGGGCCGCGCTGCGAGGGGGCCGTGGACAGGTGTCTGGAGCGGCCCTGCCACCCCACAGGCACTGCAGCCTGCCGCTCGCTGGCCAACACCTTCCACTGCGAGTGCCTGCCTGGGCACACGGGTGAGAGCTGCAGGGCGCACCGGCTTCCCCTGGGCCCCGCTGGGCACCTGTGGGGATCAGGAGAGGCGGAGCTGAAGCAGCCCTGACCCCCACCCCTCGCCCGTCACAGGCCCGCGGTGTGAGGTGTGGGTGGACCCGTGCCACAGCCAGCCGTGCTCTCACGGGGGCTCCTGCGAGGCCACAGCAGGGCCTCCCCCAGGCTTCACCTGCCACTGCCCCAAGGTAAGCGCCCGGACGCCGCCTTCTTCTGTGCCCCTCCGGGTGGAAAGGCCAGATGCCCAGCAGTGGGCAAGGCAGGGCCAGGCGGCAGGGTGAGGGCTGTCCGGAAACCCCAGGGGTGGCAAGGTCACTCCTGAGGTCAGAGGTGCCCGCGCTCGAGCCAGGCGTCCGTGCCGCTGTAAGCCTGCACCGGGCGCGGCCTGGGGCGCACACGCCTGGGCCCCACTCCGGCTCAGTCAAGGAACACACACCGCATCCCCAGCCACGAATCCCAAACCAGCCCCGGCCGGCCTGCGCTGCCGCGGGAAGGGCGGCTGAGGGCTGGGGCGGTGCCCGAGTTCAGCTCGACTGCGTGGTCTCCGGGCGATGCCAGTTCAGCCCGGGGCGCACTGCTAGGCTCGTCCCTAGCGTGTCACTGTCTGAAGTTCCGTGAACACGGCTCGTCACCCGGGAAATCGCGGCCTGGGCGGGCTCCGGGCCCAGTTAGGCAGGAGCCACCCTCCTTCCTCAGTGCTCTCCCGCCCTAGGGTTTTGAAGGCCCCACCTGCAGCCACAGAGCCCCCCGCTGCGGCCCGCACCACTGCCACCACGGAGGCGTGTGCCTGCCCGCCCCCTCCCCAGGGCCCACCTCCCCACCGCGCTGCGCCTGCCTGCACGGCTTCGGGGACCCCGACTGCCTGACCCCGCCGGCTCCTCGAGGCTGCGGCCCCCCGTCCCCGTGCCTGAACAACGGAAGCTGCTCGGAGACCCCGGGGCGGGGCGGCCCAGGCTTCCAGTGCTCCTGCCCCCCCGGCTCTGCAGGGCCCCGGTGCCAGCAGCCTGGGGCAGAGGGCTGCCAGGGCAGAGGTGGCGACGGGGCCTGTGACAGCGGCTGCAGCGGCCCGGGGGGGAACTGGGATGGGGGAGACTGCTCCCTGGGGGTCCCAGACCCCTGGAAGGGCTGCCCCGCCCACTCCCAGTGCTGGCTTCTCTTCCGGGATGGGCAGTGCCACCCTCAGTGTGACTCCGAAGAATGTCTGTTTGACGGATTTGACTGCGAGCCAACTCCCACCTGCACGTGAGCGGGGGCGTGGGGCGCAGGTGCTCGAGGGACGGGCCCAGCCGCAGGCCCCGGGGCTTCCACCCTGACAGCCACTAGGTCAGCGTAGCGGACTCTGGACTGCGCCCACGCGCAGGGGCCGGCTCCGCTCGGAGCAGAGGCCTCCCCGCCTCGGCCCTCTGCCCTTGGAGTATCTCCCCGGGGAAGGAGCCCGAGCTCTCCTTCGGGAGGTGGGGGCGGCGGGGGGCACGGGGTCTCCGGGCCGCCACCCGGGGTGCACAGCTGTCCCTGCGAGGCTGCCAGAGCCCCGGCAGCCACAGGACGTCAGCACTCCCCTCCGGGTGGGGGCGGCATCCTGCCTGGGTCCCGAGCGCCGCTCCTCACCCGCAGCCCAGCCTATGACCAGTACTGCCGAGACCACTTCCACAACGGGCACTGTGAGAGAGGCTGCGACACCGCGGAGTGCGGCTGGGACGGGGGCGACTGCAGGCCTGGCGCGGGCGACTTGGGGTGGGGGCCCTCCCTGGCCCTGCTGGTGGTGCTGAGCCCCGCGGCCCTGGACCAGCAGCTGCTGCGCCTGGCCCGGGCGCTGTCCCTGACGCTGAGGGTGGGGCTGTGGGTGCAGGAGGTGCTCCCCTACCCCGGGGCCCGGGCCGAGGCCGCGCTGAGCGGGGCTGGGGAGCCCTCTCCTCCAGGGACAGCGGCAGCCCCTCGCCCCCAGCCCCTGGGCAAGGACACGGACTCCCTCAGCACCGGGTAAGCGGCAGAAGGGGGAGGCCAGACACCGGCGCCTCTGAGAAGGCCAGAGCGGCAGCCCGCCGGCCCAGAGGCCGCTGAGCCATCTCCCCGCAGGCTCGTGGTGGTGATGGGTGTGGATCTGTCCCGCTGCGGCCCTGACCGCCCCGCGTCCCGCTGTCCCTGGGACCCGGGTCTCCTGCTCCGCTTCCTGGCTGCGATGGCCGCGGTGGGGGCCCTGGAGCCCTTGCTGCCCGGCCCCCTGCTGGCTGCCCGGCCCAACACGAGCGCAGGTAGGCCCGCCCCGCCCCTCTGTTCTCACACCGGCCGTCGGCCCGAAAGATCGCTTTCCAAGCGGGACGCTGGTGTCCACCGCTCTGTGGGGCCCGTCCCTCCGCGGCACTCACCTCTTCCTCTCTCCCAGGGCTCCCCACCTCCCCTCTGCTAGACAAGGGGGTCCGGCTCTCTCTGTGTCGCACAGGTCACAGGCGTGAAAGAATAACTCACCACATGCCTTGCTCTCACGAATGATTGTTTATTGTTTTTCCCAGATGGGGAAACTGAGGCAAAGAGAGGTTACAGTACTTGCACACAGGCCTCCTGAGCATAACCAGCCTCTCACAAACAATGGCCTCCCTATCCCTGTCTCTCCGCCAGCGCCCCCCGCCGCCCGGCTTCCCTGGCCTGTGCTGTGCGCGGCAGTGGCCGCGGTGCTGCTCCTGGCCCTCGGGGCCCTCCTGGTCCTGCAGCTCCGCCGGCACCGCCGCCGCGAGCATGGCGCCCTCTGGCTGCCTCCTGGCTTCATCCAAAGGCCTCGGCTGCAGCAGGCTCCACGCCGCCGCAGGCCACCGCTGGGCGAGGACAGCATAGGCCTCAAGTGAGTGAGGGGACACCGCGGCCGGACGAGCCACTGGAGAAGGGCGGGGCTGCGGAGGCCGGCGACCCCAGCTGCTCTAACCCGGGAAACCTGCACCCACCTCCCAGGGCGCTGAAGCCAGAGGCGGAAGCTGAGGAGGACGGAGTGGTCATGTGCGCAGGCCCCGAGGAGGGCGAGGAGGTAGCGCCGCAGCCAAGGGAAGTCCTCGGAAGCGGCGGGGGGAGGAGCGAGTCCACCACCTCCGCTGAGCCCGACCCCTGCGCTTGCCCCAAGGCTGAAGGAACACTCCCGCCTCGGAAGCGCCAGCTCTGGCCGCTGAGCTGTGGCTGTGGGGACCTCCCTCAGGTGGCCATGCTGACCCCGCCGCGGGAACCCGAGACGGAGGCCTCCGACCCGGACGCCTGCCGACCTGGTGGGTGAGCCCACCCAGCCCGAGAGGGAAGCAGACGTCCCGTGGCTTTTGAAGCACCAAGCCCTTCGGGTCCAAACGGGATCAGTCTGTTAGTCCTTCAGGGGCTGTGGCTGACATCTGTGTGCAGCAGCACTGACAGGACCTGGGATGGTTAGAAACCCACGTTCTCAGGCTCCAGGGTAGAGCAAGGATGTTTGTTCTCGTTTTTGTCTTCAGTACTGAGGATCCAGCGTAAGCTTTTGCACTGAGTATGTCCCCGGCCCTTTGTGTATTTACAATATCTTGAGGGTCTCACTAAGTCGCTAAATTGCCCAGGCCAGGCAGCAGCTGGAATGAATCTTCCCGCTTCAGCTTCCCAGAGTGTTGTATTACAGTGTACACCACTAGGCCGGGCTGCAGTCTGTGCTTTTTGCCCTCCAGACAAGTCTAAGCCATACTCAGGTTTGAGAGCCACCATTCTAGACTGTTCAGAGAATTGAGGCCTTATTCCTTTGGAATGTCATGGAGATCAGTCGACCGATCGATCAGCTTCCTTCTACCTGCAGTTGACGCTCCCTGAGCTCCCGTGTTCTCTCCCCACGTCTGCGTCCTTCTGAGTGACCCATGACTCATACTGACCCACAGATGCGGGGACACCCCCAATGTCACCAGTCTGCTGTGCGGGAGTGGAGGCCGGGACCTTCCAGGGGACGTGGCTAGCAGGGCCCGAGCCCTGGGAAGCTCTACTAGATGGAGGCGACTGTCCCCAGGCCCACCCGGCTGGCACCGGTGAGACGCCCCTGCACCTGGCTGCCAGATTCTCCCGGCCAACTGCTGCCCGCCGCCTGCTGGAGGCTGGAGCCAACCCCAACCAGCCAGACCGGGGAGGCCGCACCCCACTTCACACTGCCGTGGCCGCTGACGCTAGGGAGGTCTGCCAGGTCAGCATGCACTGCGGCCCCTGAAGGGGCCCGAGTAGAACGGCAGAACGTCCCGCGGGCCTGACGGGAGGCAATTAAAGATACCGAGGGGCTGAAGGAGAAGACGGCTGAACGAGGGCGGGGCTCAGGTACCAAGTCACAGGTCTCGTCCGTCCGCAGCTCCTGCTCTGCAGCCGGCAGACTGCAGTGGACGCTCGAACAGAAGACGGGACCACGCCCTTGACCCTGGCCGCCCGGCTGGCGGTGGAAGACCTGGTGGAAGAACTGATCGCAGCCCGAGCAGACGTGGGAGCCAGAGATAAATGGGGTACGGGGGATGCTCCAGAGAGGCTGAGCCCGCGGGTGCGAGCAGGCGCCAAGCAGGACCGGAGCAGCTCGGCGGCGCTCCCACCCTGCCCTCACCAACACACGCGTCCCGGCCCCGGGGAAACGGGAGGGAGGAGGGGCTGCGGGAAGCGAGCGGGGGGTCTCCGGGCCCCACCGACCCAGAACAATGCCCATTGTCCCTCCGCGCGCCAATGACGTCACCAGGGCAACGCTTCCGGCCGGCGGGCGGTCGCCAGGGCAACGCTTCCCGCCTTTGAGGAATCGGAGCAGTCCCCGTGCCAGGCCAGAGCGTGGGAGCCCGGAACCCAGGGCCTGCCCGCGCCGCTGGTGACCGTCTCCCACGACCTCCCCCAGGGAAAACCGCGCTGCACTGGGCCGCGGCTGTGAACAACGCCCGAGCCGCCAGCTCCCTCCTACAAGCCGGAGCCGATAAGGACGCCCAGGACGGCCGGGTTAGACCCGGAGGCGGTCGGGACCCTGCAGGGCCAGCGCGGGGGACGGAAGCCGCGGGAGCCCCGCCCCCCGGTGGGCGGCCCCGCCCTGACCCCGCCCCGGCTCCCTCCCGTCTAGGGGCAGACGCCGCTGTTCCTGGCGGCCCGGGAAGGCGCAGTGGAGGTGGCTCAGCTGCTGCTCCGGCTGGGGGCCGCCCGCGGGCTGCGGGACCACGCTGGGCTGGCGCCGGGGGACATCGCCCGCCGGCGAAACCACTGGGACCTGCTGACGCTGCTGGAGGGGGCGGAGTCGGCGGAGACGCGTCACAAAGCTGCGCCGGGCCGCGAGGCCGGGGCCCTCCCGCGCGCGCGCACTGCGTCAGCGAGCGCGTCCCCGCGCGCCGGAGCCGGGCCGCGCGCTCGGACTTTGTCCGCGGACTGTTCCGCGCGCAGGGGCGGGGCCTGGTCGCGCGGCCGGAGTCCGTTCCAGCGAGGCGCGTCCACCCGCGGCCCGAGGTTGTCCGTGGGCACGCGCGGGCCGCGGCCAAGTCCTGCGGCGCTGCGGGGCAGATCCCGGGCCGCAGCCGCTGTCGCAGGCGGGGACTCGGCCCCGGCGGGTAACAGGCCCTGCGATTGGGTGACCCTGGGAGCCGGTGGCCTGGCTATCAGCACCGTGGTCCCGCCCCCTAGTCTCACGCCTTCCCCGGAGCGGGGCTCCCCTCAAGTTGCGTGGGGTCTCCCCGTCCACCAAGTAAACCCTGCAATAGAGGGTCAACAGTAGGCTGCACGAAAGAAGAAATTCTAAAAATGATTGCTTTTGGCTGACTGGTAATCAGGAAAGCCCTCCAGACCAAACAACCGCTCGAAACGGGAGGTCCTCAGTTACATTTCCCTCCGGAAATCCGTGTTTGCGCACCACATGCCCTCTTGCACATAAACTGCGGCGCTGGAGAGGGTCTGGGACGCTGAGATGGGCCCAGTTCCTCTCCTAGAACACAGGGAGAGGCTTGTCGCACACTGGGACCGAGCGCCGCGGCTGCAGGGTGAAGATGCCCTTCTCCATGCGTGGTTCCCAGAGGAAGCCCTTGTCATCCACTGTCCGACTGCGGCCCACGAACTGCTGAGGAATACCGAGGGCCCCCTGTGCGGACGCAGTTAATGACCAGCTAACGACGCCTGCCATCCCTCCCCTACAGAGGAAGCGTGGCAGGGAGGACGCACCCCTGTTCTTTCTGGCCATCTCTTATTTAAAGACCCCAAGTCTGTCACCTGTAATAAAGCTAACCGGAAGAGTACCCTTTTTTAGGCGGTGGGTGTGGAATGGAGACATACTGTGTATGATGGTGACTGCACGGGTTCTGGAATGTAGCGTCGACCCAGTAGAAGGTCTGCCTTCTGGGTCTCAGTTAAAGACCCAGAACAAGCGGACTTGGCGGTCCCTTGCTTACTCAGGTAACACCTCAAAAAGAATCTCTAGGGGCCGGAGGGTTAGCTCAGTGGTTCCGGCGCCTGCCTTGCAAGCGTAAGGACCTGAGTTCGATCCCCGGTTACCACATATAATGCTGGGCGTGGTGGCTCACGCCTGTGATCCCAGCACTCGGGAGGCAGAGACGGGAGGATTGCTGAGTTCGCGGCGGCTTGCCTGTGCACCATAGTGAGCTCAGGGCCAGCCTGAACTACAAAGCAAGACCCTGTCTCCAAAAAGCAAAAAAAAAAAAAAAGAATCTCTAGTAACCCAAGAGAGGCGGCACGTGCTACAGCACTTAGCTGTAGCATCCAGCAGAGTCCCTGGCCCGCGTCAAGCCAGGAGAGACCAGAGAACATGCATGCAGGCCCCCGCAGCGTGGGCCACCCTCACAGCAACCCTCCTGCAGAGCGCAGCCACAGGCATTCTGGAGGCCAGTGATGCCCACCACGATTCAGCCTCCCTCTGAGCCCAGTGCTTTATGACAGTTCATCCTCACAGCCACTTGGTGAGGCAGGTGCCATTAGAAACTCCACTTTTTCAAAACCTAAGGTACCAAGACTTGATTAGCTAAGACTGCAGGGCTCGGAGGGGCACAACCAGACCTCTTTGTCACATCTCATGCTCCAACCCATTCAGCTGTCAACCCCCGCACATGGCAGGTGCCCATTTAAAGACCCCAAAGGCCTATCCTGTTCCTCAGTGCCAACCAGCCTGACAAGTGTCAGTCAGGCCACGCCACAGAGGGGTCTCAACCTTCCCATGCTCACGTCCCTCCCTCAGGACCACAGGAAAGTTTTCTCCAGGCCCGTCTGTGCGAAGCCGTGACCGGAGAGGAAGGATCCTGTCCATTCTCTCACATTCTGGGACATTTACCCCTGATAAACTATAACTATTACGGACAACTAAGTCTGTAAATATGCTGCAGGCACTCATTACAGGGTTAGGCCCTCAAGAGACTCAGGATGAATACAGCTGGGGCTGGAGGGGCATCTGGGGAAGGCCATGCTTCAAGATAAAGACAGAATGATCAGGCCAACATGTCTCCCCAAGGAATAAGCGATTAAGACTAATCAGACCACCTGGCCCAATATAGCCTGGACAGACATCAGTCGCCCAGGTGGGTGACCAAGACCTCTTGCTCAGCCCTCCCTAAAAAGGTCCTTGTTCTTCGCACAAACATTTGCTAAATGACTTGCTTCCCTATTGGATCAGTATTACCTGACTGGCTATATTCATCATCTTATTGATTGATCATAGTTTTGTTTCGTTTTGTTATTTTTGAGACAGGGTCTCGCTTTGTATTTCAGGCTGGCCCTGAGCTCACTATGTAGCCCAGGCAAGCCTCGAACCCACAGCAATCCTTCTGCCTCTGCCTCCCGAGTGCTGGGATGACAGGCGTGAGCCACCTCACCCGGCACTGTGGTGTGTGGTATTGATGGCTGGTGAGTGTTGTACGTGGTTACTGGGGATCAAACTAAGGAGCTTACACTTGCGAGGCAGATGCCTGAACCACTGGCATTAAATCCCCAGCCCTGGTTGATCATAGTTTTGCGCCACGTTGTACCCACCTTGTGATTTTGCTTATAAAATCGTATCTGCGCAATGAGGTCCATGCGACCCACTTTCGGGTCCCCTCCTATCTCTCAGGAGCTATCTCTTGTCCTGCTAAATACATTTTTCCTGCTCTTAACCTCTTCAGTCCCTTAGAATTCAATCTCCAATTTCAGCTGGGCCTATCTGACAACTAGCAGACTGGGAGTTAGGTTGTTTCCCCTGCATCCTCACCCCTCGAGGCCAAGGATACTCCAGGAGTAGTCTGGGAACACTGGCTGTGTGCTGGACCCGTGCTAGGCCCATGTGTGCCTTGGTGTTACCCCGGGTTCTGAGCTTCCCGCTGGAACCACGCCCCTCCCAGGCCCAGGAAGTCAGAAGGAAGCAGCACCCTCCAGCAGGGTCTATCTTAGGGAAAAGGGGACCTGGTTGGGGGAGGAGGATCCTAAAGAGTGAAACCACTTCCGGCACAAAGCTAGTTCCTGTGTTGACAGAGCCGAAGGGCCGGTGGAGGAGCAGAGGCGGGGCCTGGGGGGAGCTGCTGAGAATCCTTAGATGAGAAAGCCCAAGTCTTTCCACAGGAGCCCCCTCCACTCCTGCAGCTGGAGTCTCTCCCAGTCTCTGCTCCCCCGGGGCGAGAAAGGTCACAGAGCTGTTTGGGTGGGAAAAGAGAATGGAGGAAGTTGACAGAGATGGGCGGGGCTCTTGGGGGGGCTGACCAGGAACCCAGCTTCCTGCTCAGTACCCAGGCTTCCAGCCCCCAGCTCACCCCCACCCCTCCAGCCCTTCCAGCCCCCACTCCCCGCAGGAACCAGGGTTCCGCCCCTTCCCCACCGGCTTCTCCCCACCGCGGGGATGGAGACCGAGCGATCCCCGGAAGAGGATGGTGAGCAGGTGAGCGGGGCATGGGTGGCGAAGGTTAAGGTTAGCGAAGGGACATGTGGGGTCTTGGGGTGCAGAACTTGGGACAGTAGGCAGAGGGCCTGGAAGGGCTTGGGCGCACCAAAGCAGGAGCGGGACAGGGGCAGTGGGGCACCTGGCCCTCTGCCTGCCCTCCCTTGCCTGGCTGGCATGTCTTCTCCATCTCAGGGACGCCCTCAGGATGAGTCAGGCTGGCCCCCTCTGAGCTGTGGCACTCGGCCTTGGCGATCCGCTCCTCCGTCCCCTCCTCCTCCAGGGACCCGCTGCACAGGTACCTCCACCCACTCAGGGAGCCCTGCCCTTGGTGCCCACACCCTTACCCCCGCATCAAGGCCCGCTCCCCTTGCAGCCCCTCTCCCACCCGTGCCAGGCTGCCCCACACCCCTCAGCTGACCCTCCTCCCCTGACCCCTCGAAGCACCCCGAGCCGCTGTGGGCCAGCTCCTCAGCCTCTGAGCCCTCCTCCCTCCTTCCCCAGCCCTGGGGCCCCGCTCGGCCTCCCTGCTGTCCCTGCAGACTGAGATCCTCCTGGACCTGGTGGCTGAGGCCCAGGCCCGCCGTCTGGAGGAGCAGAGGGCCACCTTCTGCGCTCCCCAGAACGCCCCAAGCACAGCCCCCGCCCCGCCGCGGGCCCTGGAGGAGAGAGAGCAGCTCTACAGCACCATCCTCAGTCACCAGGTGAGGCGCCAGGCACCGGCCTCGGGCGGCTGGGCCCACCGTCCCTGGCTTCCCGTCTGCCGCCGCTCCTGCCCTGCTGTCCCAGGGGACCTCTCCACAGGCCTCACCCAGGCTCCCTCTCGCCCCACTCCCTCAGTGCCAGCGGATGGAAGCCCAGCGGTCAGAGCCTCCCCTACCCCCCGGGGGACAGGAGCTCCTGGAGCTGCTACTGAGAGTTCAGGGTGGGGGGCGAATGGAAGAGCAAAGATCCCGGCCCCCCCCCCACACCTGCTGAGACTCCAGCCCAGCCAGCCCCTTCTCCCTCCTGGGCCCCAAAGCCAGGCAGCCCCTGCTCGCCCTGCACCCTGCTGGGCGGGGTACCAGAGACCTGGCCTCAGGCACGTTCCCCGGGGGCCGGAGGGGGTGACGGGAAGTCCCCGCATCTGGGACCCGGCAGCTAGGAAGGTCACTGAACTCCCTTCGCTCTCGAGCGAGGGCTTGAGGCCCTAGGGACCCTCGCGAGGGGCGCTGGGCAGAGCTCGGAGTCCGTCCTCTCAGGGCCCGGCCTAGAGGCAGGTGTGACTCCAGAGCGCTCAGGACCCCAGAAGCCGCAGCTCACCCGCGGCGACGACCGCTGAGGCTCCCGGGGAGAAAGGAGGTGGGCACCGCGGACATCAGGCCTCCGGCGCCCCGCTCAGCCCACCTCCCGTGCTGCTTCCCCGTTTGATGTCTGGGTTACACGAATAAACGTGGTTCCCCCCGGACCGAGAACTGGTGGTGTCTGGGGGAGGGGGGAGCAGGAAGGCGAGGCCGGAGGCCGCCCTCGCCCAAGCTGGCCGGAGGCCAGCTCCCCTCCCCGGCTGGTTAATTACTGGCTCATTAAGCAGCGGCTGGAGACCTCCCTAATTATCTCCCCAGCCCCCCTCTCCTGGTTTTAATTAAGTAGAACAGGGAGGGAGTCATTAGCACGAGAAATATGAACCGGGCTGTGCCCGAACCCAGGCGTTCCCGCGGCCGGGGACCGGCGGTAGACCCAGGCGGCGACCGCCCCCCACCCCCGCCAGCCCGCGCCGCACCGCGCGCCCGCCGCCCGCCCGTCCGTCCCGGGCCCGGACACCGCGTCCCGCCCGCTCCAGCCCCCATCCGCCCGCCCGCCCCTCCGCCCGCCCGGCCCCGCCCCGCGCCGCCCGCCCGGCCCCGCCCCTTCCTCCCCGCTCCCCTCCCCCCTCCCTCCCTCGCTCCCCCTGTCCCTCCTCCCTCTCGCTCACACACACCCCCGCTTGGGCCTCCTTTCCTCTCTCCGGCTCCATTTTCTCCGCCGCCGGGGGCCGGGGTCTCCTGTGGGGGCCCAGCCGGTACCCCAGGTCCCTTCAGTGCCGGGGTGAACCCCGGGGGAGCCGCGCGGGGGGCAGACGGGCGGGGCTGGGGCGGAGGGAGCAGCGGCCCCGGCGAGTTTAGGGGGAGTAACCCGGCGGGGGAGGGGCGGAGCAGGGAGGGGGCCTCAGGCCCCCCCCAGCCATGGACGAGCGGCTGCTGGGGCCGCCCCCTCCCGGCGGGGGCCGCGGGGGCCTGGGGTTGGTGGGTGGGGAGCCCGGGGGCCCTGGCGAGCCTCCCGGCGGCGGAGACCCCGGCGGGGGCAGCGGGGGGGTCCCGGGAGGCCGAGGGAAGCGAGACATCGGGGACATTCTGCAGCAGATAATGACCATCACCGACCAGAGCCTGGACGAGGCCCAGGCCAAGTGAGTGCCCCCACCCCGGGACCCCGCACTGGCCCAGGGGGCCGCCCCGGCGCAGTCCCCGGGCCCCGCCCCGCCCCAGGCCCTGGGCTCTCCGACCCTCCGGAATCTCCCCTGCAGCCCAGGCCCTGAGCCCCAGCCGGAGCCCCAGCGGGCTCGCTCCCTCCTCACCTCCCGCTGACCCCACGCTGTCCGCGAGCAGCGCCGGCCCCGGACTGGAAACTTCTGGGGAGACGTTGCCTCCTCTGTCTTCATTCTCTCCAGACCGGGGCCGCGGGGCCCGCCCAGAGCGCCCTCCCTGCTGTCCTCCAGCCCGACCTCGGGACTCCCCGCCACCTTCCCGTGCCCAGCCAGCACCCTCCAGGCGAGCTGCACCCGCTCCCGCCCGGCCGCACCTCCGAGCTGACCGGACTGTCCTCTGCCTCGGCCTCTCTCTCCTGGAAGCGCTCTGGCCACCTCGCTTCTCCTGTCACTCCCGGCCCCTGCGCTCGCCTGCCGGCTGGCGCCCCCACCCACCAGCTGCACCCTGTGTCACCCACCGGCGCCCAGCCCGCCTGCCCCCAGTCACCTCGCCCGCTGACCGCCTCGCCCAGAGCCCTGGGCCCCTCACGCCCGACTCTTCTCTCCCCGCTCTTTCCTCGCAGGAAACACGCCCTGAACTGCCACCGTATGAAGCCTGCTCTGTTCAGTGTCCTGTGTGAGATCAAGGAGAAGACCGGTACGTGGGCCCCTCGGCCGTGGAGACAACCCTGGTCACCACGGGGCCGAGTCCAGAAAGTGGGGAGACCTCCTGGGGGCAGGCCCCGAGGCCGGGCTGCGGGTCCCAGGACGGGGCCGGGGGGCGGCCGGGTCCCCTGAGCCGTCTGCCGCGCTCTAGGGCTCAGCATCCGCAGCTCCCAGGAGGAGGAGCCGGTGGACCCCCAGCTGATGCGCCTGGACAACATGCTTCTGGCAGAGGGAGTGGCTGGGCCCGAGAAGGGGGGCGGCTCGGCGGCGGCCGCGGCAGCCGCAGCGGCGTCCGGGGGCGGCGTGTCCCCCGACAACTCCATCGAGCACTCCGACTACCGCAGCAAGCTGGCCCAGATCCGCCACATCTACCACTCGGAGCTGGAGAAGTACGAGCAGGTGAGGCGGCGGCCGGCGGGCGCGCAGGCCCCGCGGGGCCCCAAGGCCGAGGCGCCTCCTCACCAGCCGCCCGCTGCGCCCGCGCCAGGCCTGCAACGAGTTCACGACCCACGTCATGAACCTGCTGCGGGAGCAGAGCCGCACGCGGCCCGTGGCGCCCAAGGAGATGGAGCGCATGGTGAGCATCATCCACCGCAAGTTCAGCGCCATCCAGATGCAGCTCAAGCAGAGCACGTGCGAGGCCGTCATGATCCTGCGCTCCCGCTTCCTGGACGCCAGGTGGGGCTGGGCGGCCGCGCAGGCACCTGCCCCTTCCTCTCCGAGGCCCAGGCCCCGCGGTGCACAGCTCGGTACCCTGTGATAGCTGTGCCCGCTGGAGTTGTGCCACAGGGCAACCCTGCCGGGACACCAACCTCCCCCCCTCCCCCTGCAGACGGAAACGCCGCAACTTCAGCAAACAGGCCACGGAGGTCCTGAATGAGTATTTCTACTCCCACCTGAGTAACCCGTACCCGAGCGAGGAGGCCAAGGAAGAGCTGGCCAAGAAGTGCGGCATCACCGTGTCTCAGGTTCTGCGGAGCTCGGGGAGGAGTCGGCCGGGTTCGTGCCCGGAGGAGACGCTGACCCTCTCTGCCCGACGTCTCCCAGGTCTCCAACTGGTTTGGCAACAAGCGGATTCGCTACAAGAAAAATATTGGCAAGTTCCAAGAGGAGGCGAACATCTACGCCGTCAAGACGGCCGTGTCCGTCACCCAGGGAGGCCACAGCCGCGCCAGCTCCCCAACGCCCCCGTCCTCCGCAGGTGGAGCCCGCTGCCACCCCGGCTGCTTGCGCACTTCCTGCTCTTGTTCCCACTTCCTGTCTAGGCAGGATCATAGCAGAGGGAGGACTTTTTAGGGTGAGAAGGACCAAGCTGAGAGGTGGTAACGTCAGGGACGGGCCGCGCCAGTGACGCTGCGGTGCCGCCTGCAGTGGGTGGCGGGTGGGCTCCGGAGCCCCTGCTTCCGCCGACTCCGGGGATGCTGTGTGGACCACCTGTGTGCGTCCCCCAGAGCCGGCGTAGAGGCCTGTCCGGAAGCCAGGGTCGTCCTGTCTGCCCTCGCTGTGTCCGTCACACTCCCGCCTAATCCTTCTCTCCTCCCGCAAGGCTCTGGCGGCTCTTTCAATCTCTCGGGATCCGGAGACATGTTTCTGGGGATGCCCACGCTGAACGGAGACGCCTACTCTGCGTCCCAGGTCCGATCCCACGGGACGGAGGCTCGCCCCAAACGCTTCCGCCCCTAGGGCGCAGGCCGGAGGGCTTGTCCCGTCACACCCTCCTCTGCGCCCCGCAGGTAGAATCGCTCCGGCACTCCGTGGGGCCCGGCGGCTACGGGGATAATCTCGGGGGAGGCCCCATGTACAGCCCTCGGGAGATGAGGGTGAGTGGACCTGAGACCCTGTCTCGGGCTGTCACCAAGATGGAGGCTGTTTCTTTGGCGTGCTGGCTCCACGTTGGGGTTTCCCAGCAGGGGCCCCCCTTCTACTGTCTCTGCTTTTCTCTAGGCGAATGGCGGCTGGCAGGAGGCTGTGACCCCGTCCTCAGTGACGTCCCCCACAGAGGGGCCGGGAAGCGTCCACTCCGACACCTCCAACTGACCCCTCTCTGCTTCAGGGTCAGGGGTGGGGCCCTCACAGGCAGCCCTGCCTCGGACACAGCCCTCCGGAGGGCACAGGCCTCGGAGGACCAACCCCAAGCGGGAAAAGCACAAGACAGAGAGGGGGAGGGCGAGCGGGCCGTCCCCCCGCTCCCCGACTGTCTCTCTGCTGGGGTGCTGCCTGCTGGCAGGGAGAGCGCGGCGGGGAGGGGAGTGGGTCCGGCCGCGCCTCCCCTCCGCCCAGCCTCCTCTGGCCTTTCCTCCCTCTCCCCATCTCTGTGCTCCACCTTCCTCTGTCCGGCTCCCGCCTTTTCTCTCTCTCACACCGGCTCCTCCGCCCTCCGCCCCTCCCCACCCCACTTGTACGCTCTGGAATCTGGAGACGTCAGCCCTGCCCGACCCAGAGATGCCAAAAATGGGGACTTGACTTCTGGCCGGAGGACAAGGGCCACGCCCCGCGCACCCCCCTGCCCCTCCGGACGGCTTTATTACCTCATACGCAGCTCATCTTAAACCAATAGAATTGCTCGGTGGACGAGAGTGTCTGACTCAGATATCTACCTCGGAGGGAGTTTCTGCTACTATAGGGAATTGTTGACTGGGCTTTGGGGTTGAACTTTTTTTTTCCCTTTTTTTAAAGAAAAAGAGACCCTGGGATTCATCTCTGTTTTGTTTTCTTTTTTGTTGTTGGTTCTTAATTTTTAGTTTGGGGAAGTAGGGGTTTTTTTTTTGTAATAAACATACTGATTTTCTTTTCTTGCTTTCCCATGTTAGAGACGATAGCCAAAGGGGTTCTGGTAAAAGAAAGGGAAGCAACGGGACTGGTCAAGAGGCTCAGCTGGAGCACCAGGAAGTGGTTGTGCGGGCTCGAGCCTTCCCTCCTAATCGCTTCCGGGTCGCTCACCTGTGCCCCGGTGGTGGCACTTTTCCACTGCACTGGCACGCAGGCAGGGAGGGCCTCACCTGCTAGCCGTCCAGCCCCTGTCCTCTGCCACCCGTGGGCAGGGCTGGCTCAGTGGCTGAGAAACTGAAGGTGCCACCCTTCCCCGTGTGACATGTCTGTCAGCCTTTTTTTTTTTTTAAACTGTCATTTGCAGATTGGAGGAGAAAGAATAAGAAGATTCTTGCCAAATATGTTAAATATGAGTTGGGTGCTTACATACCAATCTCCTTCAGTTTCCCCAGAAATGAAGCATTTTGAAATATTTTCTCCAAAATCAAGGTGGTGGGTAGAGAAGGGAGGTTGCCAACAGCCAGTTGCAGGGGAAGAGTGAAAACTGTCCGGTCCTCGGCCCTGACCCGTCTGATCCGCGCAGACACCCTCGGGCCTGAGGCCGGTGAGACTCCCTCACCTCGGGCGGGCGGGCGGGCGGGCGGAGGAGACCGGCTGGGGTGCGGGCGCGGTCGTCGGCCGGGGCAGCTCTCTTCTCACTTGTAAACTTGTAGTTTCACAGAAAACAAGAAACAATGCAGTTTTAAATAAAGAAATTTCTTTTTTCCCTGGGTTTAGTTGAGCATTTTTTTCAAAAAACACATGAACTTGCCGGGCGTGGTGGCTCACGCCTGTCATCCCAGCACTCGGGAGGCAGAGGCAGGAGGATTGCTGAGTTCCAGGCTTGCCTGGGCTACATAGTGAGCTCAGAGCCAGCCTGAACTACAAAATGAGACCCTGTCTCAAAAAAAAAAAAAACACATGAAATCTAGGGAAAAATCCCCAGCAGTTTTCACCTGGTCCCTGAGCCTGTCCTGATGCACAGCCCCAGGTGCCCCGGAGAGTCTGGCTTCGGTCCTGTACCCAGCGAGGGGCGCCAGGAGGCCCTCCTGGACCTGGGGGCATAGGCAGGACTCTGGAGGGAAAGCACCCTGGGGCTGCCCTCTCCATGCTTAGGAAGAGCTGTGCCCAGAGACCGGCAGTGCCCAGGGGTGGGGTGAGAACAGCTTCTAGTACCTGAAGGGCCCTCGTGGAAGAGGCACGAATTCCTGGCATTCCCTGGGACAGGACAGGGCTGAGAGGGGGCAGGGGAGGGGCAGCCCCACCTAAGCCGGTGGGCACGGGAAGGGAAGGAGCAGACGCCAGGAGCCCGGCGGGCTGGCAGCATGGCAGCACGGGCAGCAGCCGGAGCCTGGGCGCTGGTCCTCGGCCTGTGGGGTGAGCACTCGCATGCACCCTGCGGACAGCATCCGCCTCCGCCTCCCCAGAGTTTCCTCAGGGCCTGGGCACCGTTCTGCAGGCTCCCTCGCCCACCCGGCCCGTGGGCCCTGCCCCCTTCCGCCCTGCCACGGTGCTGTCCCTCAGGGGCGGCGGCAGCAGGCGGCCGGAACGTCACGGCGCGGATCGGGGAGCCACTGCTGCTGAGCTGTAAGGGGGCCCCCGAGAAGCCACCCCAGCAGCTGGAGTGGAAACTGGTGAGCAGGTCTCCTGAGCCCCAGCTTCCGGAGCCCTGCGGCGGGGACGCCCCACCACCCTGCCTCACCAGCCCGCTCCCCAAGGACTGGAGCTGCCCGGGGCCTTCTCTGTCTCCAGAACACGGGGCGCACGGAAGCGTGGAAGGTCCTCTCCCCCCAGGGAGGGCCCTGGGACGGCGGGGCTCGGGTCCTGCCCAACGGCTCCCTCCTCCTGCCGGCCGTCGGGATCCAGGACGAGGGCGCTTTCCGGTGCCGGGCAACGAGCAGGCGCGGAAAGGAGACCAAGTCCCACTACCGGGTCCGAGTCTACCGTAAGGCCCCCCCGGAGGACGGCCCCGCGCTCAGCCGGGGCCCTGACGCACGCCGCCCTCGGGGGCCTTCCCGGCGGCAGCCGCTCACTGGACTCTCCCCCCAGAGATCCCCGGCAGGCCGCAGATCGTAGATCCTGCCTCCACGCTCACAGTGGGCCTCCCCAGTAAGGTAGCGGACAGACGGACGCACGGACGAGTGGAGAAGCGGACAGCAGCGCTGTGGACGTGGCCGTCTGGCCGCTCGGTCTCCAAAGGGTGACGAGGTCGCCGCTCTTCCCAGGTGGGGACGTGCGTGTCCGAGGGAGGCTACCCCGCAGGGACCCTCAGCTGGCACCTGGACGGGAAGCCCCTGGCGCCCGACGGGAAAGGTGAGCCCCTGCGCCCCACGCCGGCCGCTCTCGCCGCGCCTCCCACACCCACCTGGCTTCCTCCCTGCGCCCGCCGTAGGAGTGGCCGTGAAGGAACAGACCAGCAGACACCAGGGGACCGGGCTCTTCACGCTCCAGTCGGAGCTGACAGTGAGCCTGGCCAGGGGGGGCGCCGCCCGCCCCGCTTTCTCCTGCAGCTTCAGCCCAGGCCTCCCCCGGCGGCGCAAGGCCTCGCACACGGCTCCCATCCAGCCCAGCGTGCGGGGTGAGCGGCGGGGCTTGCGGGCCCCGGGCCGGCCCCGGGAGGCAGGGCTCAGCCCACGGCCGCGGGTCGAGCCTCGCGCCTCCCTGTCCCCAGAGCCAGTGCCCCAGGGCAGTGTGCAGCTGGGGGTGGAGCCGGAAGGCGGCACAGTGGCGCTTGGAGGGTCGGTGACCCTGACCTGTGGAGCCCCCCCAAACCCCCCTCCTGAAATCCACTGGGTGAAGGACGTAAGTGCCCGGGGGACCGGGAGATAGAGGGAGCCCTAACTGGCAAGCAGAGGGCAGGTGGGCAGGGAGCTGAGGCGGAAGACAGGGCACCCAAGGCCGGGAGACAAAAAAGACAAAGCAGGGACCAGGCCAAGGGCTCAGTGGACGTCTCCTCCCTCTCCTCCAGGGGGTGCCCCTGCCCCTGCCCCCCAGCCCTGTGCTGCTTCTCTCTGAGGTGGGGCCCCAAGACCAGGGGTCCTACAGCTGTGTAGCCACGCACCCCAGCCACGCGCCCCGGGAAAGCCCCGCCGTGAGCGTCAGCATCGTGGGTAAGGCTCTCCGCATCCCGGGACCCCGAGGCCAGCCGAGGACACGCGGGCTCCGGATCCCACCCCCCATCCCGTGCCACCCACTCCAGGCCTCCTGCGCCCCTCCGGAATCAACCCAGCCTCTCCTCTTGGCAGAGAAGGAAAGGCTGAGCCAGGGGTCGCACAGGCAGCCTTTTCAGACCGAAACCCTTCGTCCCTTCTGATTTGCTCCAATTCTGTCTTCCAGAAACAGATGAGGCGGGGCAGAGCTCAGGTGAGAGGCCGGAGCTTCCAGCGCCACGCGTGACGGGCCGGACTGCAAGGGGCAGGGGGGCGGCGGCGCCCTCAGCATCCCGTCTCCCTGCAGGCTCTGTGGGCGGCTCAGGGCTGGGGACCCTGGCCCTGGCCCTGGGGACCCTGGCAGGCCTGGGGATCGCTGCCCTGCTCATCGGGGCGATCGTGTGGCAAAGGCGGCGGCGCCAAGGAAAGGAGAGGTGAGTGGGGAGAGCCAGGTCCCGTCGGGGCTTCTGGGCAGCAAGCGAGAGGCCGGGCTGTGTGCGGAATCGCTCCTGACGTCCGCAGGAAGGTCCCGGGCAGCCGCGAGGAGGAGGAGGAGGAGGAGGAGTTGGAGCGGGCAGAGCTCAACCAGCCCGAAGAGCCCGAGACAGCCGGGAGCGGCACTGGCGGGCCGTGAGGTGCCCAGACACCCCACGCTCAGCTCCCTGCCTCCTCCGGGACACACGGCCCCAACCGGCCCTCGCGGCAGCCCTGCCCCCCCTGCCCCGCCGTGCTTGCGCCCACAGCCAGAGCCCTTCATGCGTGGACCACGCTGAGTAAACACCTGACACATCTTGCCTATGTGCATCGTGTGTGTGTGTGTGTGTGTGTGTGTGAGAGAGAGAGAGAGAGAGAGGGAGAGAGAGAGAGAGAGACGGGGGGCTCACCCCATACATCTCCACAGGATGAGGAGATTAGGCTTCTGTTCTGGAAAGAACTGGAGAAGTCCTCATCAATACATTTCATCTTTTTTATTGAACTTGTTCTAACGGAGGTAGTGGGAGGGGTAAGAATCACAACCCATATTAGATACCAGGGAGAGAAAAATTAAGTTAAATCAACAAGAGGAAGAGGAGGGCAAGTTAGGAGCCTTGCCCCCCTTTCAGCATCAAATCCGGAAATCTGAGGGAAAAGTGAGGGTTAGGACAGAGGACAGACAGACAGACACACCCTTCAGGGGTCACGAGCCAGCAGTTCGGAGCATGGGGCTCTCTCCTCTCGCACACAGCTGTCACCCTCCTTCCTATACCCTCCCAGGGAGCAACCAGGGTTAGCCTTGGCCGCCAAACGGAGCAGGTGGGGACAGCGGTCCGGAAGGACGGAAGGGTCAGCGGAGACCCCAATACTGATTCTCCTCTGGCTGGACGTGGGCAGGAAGGAGACACAGCTCAAATACTGAGCAGCCAGAAAAAGAAGAAGATGGCGAGAAACAGGAAGAGGGAATCCTGCCAGCTGGAGGCTGGATGACCCTGTCCCAGATCCACACCTGTGGGGAGAAAGGGCTGCAGAAGCACGCGCTCCTCGGGCAGGCGGGCAGCTGCGGGGCCGGGCGGGGCCTCGAGGGGGCGCAGGAAGGACTCTTACCTGCACCCCTGCGGAAAGGCTCATGGATATTGAAGACGGTGGTGAAGAAGCCGAAGGGGAAAGCACCGACGCCGAATGAGAAGTGAAAGCCCCCAGTATCGCCCAGTGGCTGGAACCCCTAGGGAGGCAGGAAAATCAGGGAAACCAAGCGCACTGCTGTCCAGGCAGGGGCCCAGCGGGCCGGGAACTCACCCTTCTGCTCTCCGGGGCTGGTCGCTGGCCCTGCGGGCGGGGTGGAGTTTTCAATCTGAGGGGGAGAGAGAGAGCATCAGCACGGAACCTGCTCCTGTTCGCGCATCCTCCTGGGCCGGAGCCCTTCAGGCTCCCCTCGGCTCGGCCTCGACCCTCACCTGGGATCCTGCGGCTTCTGGCTCCCGCGTCCATAAAGCGGGACGACCTTCTCTCTGCTGATGCCGGCTTTACACACTGGGCACTCTTGCCGATCTGGCCGTGTCTCCAGCCACTGGGGACAGAGAGATACAAGCGCTTGCAGTGCACGGAAGGGTCTCCCCGCTCCTCAGACCTCCCGCCCCGCTCTTCACGGCCTCAGTACACACCTGATGCAGACAGGGCCAACTGCATGGGAGGCAAAAAAAGAGAAAAAGTCAAGACTAGCTACAGAAAAGAGACAGATCTCACACTTCACAGAACCTCACCTCACCTCTCTCCCCCAGGTACTGTACTATCTGCTATTTCCTTTTCCTTTTCCTGCAACTTCCATGCCCGCCAACGGGGCCTTCCCGCTTCCCCGACCTCCCAATACCTAAAGCTCCCCGCGCGCTCGACCCCGAACTCAGCCCTCTCCTCACCCCCTCCTCTCCGCCTCCCAACTGAATTTCCAGCCATCCTCAACCCATGCCTTTCCAGTCTCCTTCACCCCCAGGCCCGCTGTCCTCCCCACGTCTCCACACCAAACCTTTCCCCAGCACGGTCTCCGCCGCTCCTCTTCCTCTCACTGCCAATCTTTTAACGGTTCTGACCCCCGCGACCCTTTCCCCTTCTCAATCTGTGTCTCCACTGGGCCTCACCGGCCGGTCACTCTCCCGGACCTCACCTGGATGAGCGCACCTGCCCTGGCTCTTCCTACTCACCTCACGGGTTCCTCTCCTAACCTCGGAGTCTCAACAACCAAGAAACTAACTTCCCTGGAGTGAGTGGGTTCGGGTCTCACCTGTACAGATGTGGTGGCCCCTTATCCTGCAGCCCGCCTCCTCCTCAGGACACCCCAGACGCAAACCACCTCCTAATTCCTAAGACTCCCGTCTCCACACATCTACACAGATGTGATTCGCTACCCACACGGCCCTGAAAAAGACACACAGACCTCCCTCCCTTCCTCAGGCCTCCCCTAGGGTATGTGCCCTCCGATGACCTGTGCGATCGTACGGTCTCGCGCTCCTGGTGACCCCACTACAAAGATGAACCCCACCGCTTTCTGTCCCCGTCCCAGATTCTCACCAGTAGAGGTGGCCACACACACTGACCACAGCTTCCCGAGCGGTCTCCAAACATATATTACATTCGAAGGTCGCGCCCGCCCCGCCCCGCTCGCGGTTTGGCCCTTCGGGGCCCCCGTCCTCCTCCTCTGCTGCTGCCATGGCCGGTTCGGTTTCGCCCCTCGTAGCCCTCAGTCCCCCAAACACACATACACACGCCCCAACAAACGAGAGACCGCCTCCTGCCCACGGTCACTGGGCAGGCTTTAAAGTTTTCTAGTCTCTACTGGTCTGGATACCTGCCAATCATCGATCAGGCTAAAGACAGGATTGGTCCAAAGGATGAGGGCGGGAAAAAGCGCGCGCGGCCCTGTTGCCTGGCCAGGCAGGGTTTGATTCGTCGGAGGAGGTGCCAGTTATAACCAACGTCCAGAAACAATTGGTTAAGAGCATAGATCTCGCCCACTCTTTCCTCTCTTTCCTTCACTTCCTCTTTCGAAGAAGGTCTGGATTCTCATTGGACTTTGGAGTGTACGGCTCCGAAGCAAACGATTGGCTGGAACGCCACGGAAAATGGTGGTTAGACGTAATGCGCTTGCGCAGCACGCACGCGTAGGCCAATTCCCGAAGGTTGAAGCGTCTCTGATCCCGCCCCTTCACCTCTAATCTTGTCGCCATGGCGACTACAGCCGGCGATGCTTGTGGTTCAAAGGCCGCTACCAAGGCCTCATCCGGGTCCTCTAGGGATGCACTCTCTTGGCTGATTGGCCCGTCTCCTTCGCCTCTGATTGGCCGGGAGCGGGAAAGACGGCGCAGAGCTGGGGGAAAAAAGAGCGCAAGTACTAGGGTCTCAGGGTTCAAGATGGCTCCGTCCTCCTTAGGTGACGTAGGGAACAGAAATTGGGCCTTTCCCTGTCTTTTAGTGAAGAAAGGAGCAGAACGGGGACTAGCCCGACGTCTGGATGGTGCAGGCATCAACCTACAGCGTCGGTTTTAACCCACCTCCTCGGCTGGACAACTCAGCCTGTCCTCTTTAGGTGACTGAGCAGGACTCAACTGTAGCCCGGCCCACCCGCTTCTTAATGTGACACAGAAAGCCAGCCTCGACTTCGAAGCTAGAAGAGCACAGGTCGGGTGCACCCCTTCATGAGGGGTTTCAAGGCCTGGGCCTTTACACGTGAGCTGTATCAGAATAGGGTTGGTCCCGCCCCTTCCTCCTCGTTAGAGCTGGGGTCTTCCTGGGCCGGACTCCTAGGCGCTCTGGCCTTCTCTACTGTTAGTGACTCTTGTTTAAGTTCAGGGATCAGAGATGAGTACCGGTCCTCCCGCTGCCGGCCTCCTTCTCATCCTCTTCTCCAGGGTGTGTAGACTCAAGCAGGGCCAAAGTGCGTCTGGCAGGGAGGCCGCCACAGGTTGAAAGATGCTCAGCAAACCGCTGGTAGAAGGTCCCAAGTGATTCAAGGATAAAAGATAAAGGCAGGCGTGGTGGCTCGCGCCTGTCATCCCAGCACTCAGGAGGCTGAGGCAGGAGGATCGCCGCGAGTTTGAGGCCACCCTGGGCTACATAGCAGGTTCAAGGCAAGCCCAAATTACATAGTAAGGCACTATCTTGAAGGAAAAAAAAAAAAAAAAGATGAGAAATGGAGAGTTGTGTAGAGAAGGATGGGGAAGAAAGATTCAAAGAGATTTAGGAAAGAAGGTATTGAAAGGGAGACAAGGAGAGAGGAGTAGCTAATGGGGCTATGGCAGAGGGGTGCAGGGGCCGCAGAGTGGGGTACAGCGCCACAGAATGAAGGGGCCGTCATGGGAGAGGCGGCCTTCTCCCCTGCCCCGAGGAAGCAATGCCTTAAGGCCAGAACTTCCATTTAAGGAAAAGTCCATCCGGAGTCTGTTGGGGAGTACCGAGGCTGATAGGAAGGGACTGGCGAGGAAGGTTAGGCGGCGAGGAGGGGACTGCAGCAGGAGTGGGCCGGCGGTGGGTGGAGGGTACAAAGGGCAAAGCGATCAGACCCGAGTGCTGGAGGGCGAGATGGGAGGATGGAACCCTGAAGGAGAGAAAGGTGAACTTCGTGCCTGGGGTGTCGTAGGCGCAGGACAAAAGGAACCGAACGGGGGGCGTCTTATGCGCTGGGGTTCAGCTGACCGAGCAGGGATACTGAGAAAAGGAAGAAACCAGAAAGGGACGAAGGAAGCGTGGCACGCGGGGAGAGCTGGTGGAGAATGAAGGAGGGACAGAGGCAGCAGGGGGCCCACAGCCGTGACACTCGAACGAGTCGGGAGGAAAAAGGATGCAGCTCTAGCTCGAGGCCGAAGGGAGCCGAGCGCTCACGGGGCGGGGCGGCGAGAGGCCGCGGGCGAGTGCAGGACGGAGAGTCCCAGCCTCTAGGAGCCGATTGGCCGAGCGGGACGCCCGTCACCGCCCCCCACTTCCTGGCCAGCCCCGGAAGCCAGCGACGCTGGGAGGGGCGGGGAGATAGCGGCCCCAGCAGCCCCAGCCTCTGAGGCAGTGGGAAGGGAGGCGGGAGGGCGCCGGGGGGACGGCCCCCCACCGTTCCTACCGCCATGGGCCCGGCCTCCCACCCCCACCTGCCCCCCATCGGCCGGGGCTAGGACACCCCAGACCCCGTCGCCCTCCTGGCAGCGACACCCCGACAGAGAGAGGCACAGCCAGCCGCCACTACCGCTGCCGCAGCCTGGCTGGGGAGGGGGCGGCCCCAGGCCCCCCACCCTCTGAGGTGTGGGCGGGGAGGGCGGGGCGGGGCGGGGTGCTGAAGGGAGAGGGTGACGGGCTGGGAGGGCCGCGGGCGCGTCGCCGGGTGCGGGGGGCCGCGGGGGGTGGACCGGCCGCGGGGGATGGACCGGCCGCGGGCAGGAGGGCAGGTGCGAGCCGCGCTGAGCCGGGGTCCACGGGTCTGGGGGAGGGAGCCCCCGTGCACTCCCCAGCTCCTTTCTCTGCCCTGGGTCCCACAGGACTTTGGGGGGCGGTGAGGGGGCCCAGGATTGCTTCCTAGGAATGTCCTCAGGCACCCCTGGTTCCCAGGCTCAGAGCCTCTGATTTCTCAGTGCCCGCACACCCTTATTGATAGACGTCTCCATGCTTTGTGGGGGCTGCTTGTTAATGGCTTGTGTGCTGCTATCCATCAGCTTCAGAAAAATGATTATTTTCCCTTCAGAATTGCCCCTTCTCCTATCTTGTGTCCATATTTCACATGTAGTTTGGACGTATTCGAGTACCGCATGGGTTTTTTTACTGTACCTATTCCGTGGTTTTATGTTCCTCACATGTTTTGTTTTTGCATGTGATTTTAGCGCGCAAAGCTTGTATATCTTACTTGGTTTTGGGTTCATATGTCGTGTCCACGGGCCCTGTCTGCCGTGGGCCTGTGTGGGATCCAAGCACAGTAGCCCCGCACACTGTCTCTCCTGTGATTGGATCTGTTTTCCTGGTTAGGCTTCTCACCACGCATTGTATGCACAAGAAACGTCACAGGAGGCATGGATGTGACATAGCCATCGTGCGTGTGTTCTGATCACACCCACCGTTTATTTCAAACATTCATGGTCAGTGTAAAGCATTTGGCATTTCATCGCGTTTAGAATCTTTGGGCATTTCTGTCTGATCGGCTTGTTTGGTATCACACATTGGAGAAGCCAACTCGGTCCCCAAGTCCTCACGGGGCCCTCCGCATGGGCCTCACCCCACTGGCCTCCTGGCGCCCTCCGCACGCTGGCTCCCCTTTAGCTCCGTACGGTGTGGGTCTGTGAGCCCACTGCGGTCAGCAGCAGCCCCACTGTGACCCCGGTGACCCTGGACCCTGCCATCTGTACTTTGATGAGAGCAGCATCCCCCCCGGTGGCGCCTCGCTACTGTTCTCTTTCTCTCATAAGATGACACCCTCATGCCCCTGCCTTCTGCACATGTACACTCAGAATAGGCAGGGCAGTCAGTATTTTCTTAGTGACTCTTCACATATTCCTTGAGAGCACAGCTGTCGGATGCGTGATCAGAGCCACTATCTGTCCCGAATTACGGCTTTATCACCTGTTCAGCCAGAGCCTACTGAGCACCTGGTCCACCTCCCTGCTCCAGACCTCGAGTTGCACAGAACTCGGCACGTGGGTGGCAGGTGCCAGTGCGTGGGTAACGTGCTGCAACATAGGTCCTTATCAGCACTTCTTACACCTGAGTGAAGTCATGCTCACCTGAGAGTCTGTTACAACACAGACCGCTTGGCCCAGTGCCCAGGATTTCTGATTGAGCATATCTGGGTGAGCTCCAGGAATTCGTGTTTCTACACCCTGAGCACCATTGATCAAGACCAAAGTTGTCATGAAAACAGAGGCTTGCCGTGGTTCTAGAACTGGGCTGTAGAGGCCAGAGACGGGGTGGAGACGTGAAGGATCTTGGCGAACCTCAGGAACTGAAGTAAATCAGCGTGTAGAGCAGGAGAGGTGGTTGGAAATATAAGCAGAAGTGAGCTTGTCAGAAACCGCCTTTGGGCAAGACAGGCTCAGGTGTGTTGGAGAAACCTCTGATTGCTGCGTGGAAGGCAGCAGGGGTAAAGCATCAGGCGCTGAGCACAGGTGGGGCAGAGACTAAACTTGCAGGGTTTGCAGTTGCAGAGCAGGGAGAAGAGGAAGCTCAGGCAGGCTGGCCCCGATTCCTCCACTGCCTCTTCCTTTACCTCCTGTTTCTTGTAGACCTCTAACCTACAGGGAAGTAGCATCCTGACAGGTCTCTGGTGTTGACTGTGACCCTGTCCCCAGAAGTAGGGCAGGATGGAGGAAGGAAGACGAACCTGGAAGGCAGGTTCTGGGTGTTTCTGCCCCAGGGCCAGCGCTGTGATGTTCCTCACCACGACCTGCCGGCCCATATTCCACCGAATGGCCAGGAGGGTGGTGGGATTGGCTTGCCTGGCGCAAAAATAGGACTGAGAATGAGAGAGGCTGCCTTTGGAGGAGAGGGGTTTTTCTATGTATGTGTTTATGGTCCTGTGTGTGTGTGTGTGAGAGAGAGAACCGTGTCTCTGCGTGACTCTGCGGATCAATGCTGTGAGCTTTACTCTTGTCACTTGTCTCTCGGGCGCTCGTGGAAGTCGTGTCACTTAGAAAGTACGTCGCCCATGTGTGCACAGGTGGCAGCACAAATGAGGGCTTAGGAACCCTGGCTGCTCAGATTTAATCTAGAAACTGCTGCTTAGGCGCTGTCTAACCTCAGGTAAATTCCTTAATCTCCAAGCGTATTTCCTGTAAAATGTTAAATGCTAATAATACTTTCCACAGATTATCATATGGATCATTTGTAAGGGTTAAACATACAAAGAGACCAGCACCAGTAGAAGCAGAAAGGGAGGGCCGGGGATTTAGCTCAGTGGTTCCGGCATCAGCCTGGTAGGCACAAGGTCCCGAGTTCAATCCCCAGACCACAGATAGTGCCGGGCATGGTGGCTCCCACCTGTCATCCCAGCACTCAGGAGGCAGAGGCAGGAGGATCACCTCAGTTCAAGGTTTGACTGGGCTACATAGTGAGCTCAGGGCCAGCCTGAACTACAAAGTGAGACCCTGTCTCAGAAAAAATAAGTAAATAAAAGGAAGAAACAGAATGTGAGCCGCTTATATAATTTTTAATTTTCTGATAACTATGTTGAGAAAGGTAAAGAAGGAACAATGAAATCTTAATATACATTATGGACTCTAGAAATCAATATATAGGTGATTAGTGGGATCCTTTGCATCTTTAAATCTGGTGTATATTTTGCATTTCCTGATATCTCAGTTTGGCCCAGCCACGCTGTGAGCGCTCCATGCCCGGGTGGCTGGCCGCCCTCACCGACAGCCTATCGTAAGAGCTTTTGCAACTGCCCTCATTAGCTGCCACTGTTGGCACTGTGTTACCACAACACATCTGCAAGTTGTGGATTCTGGCACCTGAGTCTCACCTCGGGAGGTACAGGAGCCCTCGGGAGGGGGGCAGGGCCTGTCCTGCGCTCCCGTCCCACAGAGGCTTCCTGGAAAGGTCTCAGTGAACCCGGGGCCCTGTCCCGTGTCACTTCCCTGTCCTCTGTAGAAACCTGGCCTCTGTGCTCGGCCCTGTCTCCCACAGGTGGCCAGAATGGAGCTGTGGCCCGGGGCATGGACGGTGCCGCTGCTGCTGCTCCTGCTGCTGCTGCTCCTGCTGCCCACCCTGTGGTTCTGCGCGCCCAGTGCCAAGTACTTCTTCAAGATGGCCTTTTACAATGGCTGGATCCTCTTCCTGGCTGTGCTCGCCATTCCCGTGTGTGCCGTGCGGGGACGCAACGTTGAGAACATGAAGTAAGGCGCAGGGGCGGTCAGGGGCCTGGGGTGAGGGCCAGGGGCGCGTGGAGACGACGGTGAGCCCTGGCACAGGTGGGCGCTGCAGAGGTGGCCGGGGCAAGGCGCGCCAGCGCACCCAGCGGGCCCCTGCAATCCGCAGGATCTTGCGTCTGATGCTGCTCCACATCAAGTACCTGTACGGGATCCGCGTGGAGGTGCGCGGGACTCACCACTTCCCCCCCTCGCAGCCCTACGTGGTGGTCTCCAACCACCAGAGCTCCCTCGACCTGCTTGGTGAGGCCCCCGCAGCGCAGCCCCACCGGGCACCCTCGGCCCGGTCCCCGAGGGCACTCTCCCTCTGCCCGCCCCCAGAGCTGGCTCCTGTATCTGCCCACCCTTGCTTGTACGCAGGGCCCCCCCAGTCCTGTATCTCCAGCCCTGCTGTGTGGGTGAGGCCCTCGACGGGGCGACCTACGCTTGTGGGTGACACTGTGTCCCCACTAATCCCTGCCCTGCCTCCTCCTTGCCCAAGGGATGATGGAGGTGTTGCCAGGCCGCTGTGTGCCCATTGCCAAGCGCGAGCTGCTGTGGGCGGGCTCTGCCGGGCTGGCCTGCTGGCTGGCCGGAGTCATCTTCATTGACCGGAAGCGCACGGGGGACGCCATCAGTGTCATGTCTGAAGTTGCCCAGACCCTGCTCACCCAGGACGTGAGTCACAGGGAGGGTGGGAGCGGGCAGCCGGGCCGCCCTGCGTTCACCGGCCCGCGGCCCACCGGCCTCCGTGCGCGTGAGTCCTGCGCTCTCTCTCCCCCAGGTGAGAGTCTGGGTTTTTCCCGAAGGAACAAGGAACCACAACGGCTCCATGCTGCCCTTCAAACGCGGCGCCTTCCACCTGGCGGTCCAGGCCCAGGTGACCGCTGCCGCCCTTGCGCCGCGTCCTGCAGGAGCCGGGCGGGGAAAGCGGAGGGCTCATCCGCCTTCTCTCCCCAGGTTCCCATCGTGCCCATAGTCATGTCTTCCTACCGAGACTTCTACTGCAAGAAGGAGCGACGCTTCACCTCAGGTGAGGGCCGGGGCCCGGCCGGGCGGAAGGCGATCCCTGGGCGCCGAGCTCCCGAGCACAGCGTGCCGCCGGCGGGCGCCTGGGCCTGGCCGGGCGGCCTCAGCAGGGGCAGTCGGTGACCGCACCCCTCGTCACGCAGGGCAGTGTCAGGTGCGGGTGCTGCCCCCGGTGCCCACAGAAGGGCTGACCCCGGATGACGTCCCCGCTCTGGCTGACCGAGTCCGGCACTCCATGCTCAGCACCTTCAGGGAAATCTCCGGGGATGGCCGAGGCGGTGGCGGCGACCACCTGGAGAAGCCCAGCGAGGCCCGGCCCTGAGCCCGGCCCTCTGCCCCTCCTCGCTCTGCCGCCCGGTGGCCCTGAGGAGGCCAAGCCCTCGCCCTCCTTCCCCTCTCCCCGTACTTCCCTTTCAGCCTCAACTTCTGAAGTGAATGTGGACGCGGTCGCCCCTGCCCTCCTGCCCACCTGCCCACCCACGCCTCTCCTGCCTCGCTGCGGCTCCTCTGAGCCCCGCCTCCCGCCGGCTTGTCTGTGCCGTGGCCGTCCAAGCGGCTCTTCCGACAGGAGGCGGGGCGTCCAGTCTCTCCCAGCTGGTGGACGCTTCCTCCGCGTTCTCTCCCCCACTCCACACTGGTTCCGTGGAACAGCCCGCCTCCCCACGCCCCGGGGCCTGCAGACCTGTCCGTCTGGGAGGAGGGCACTGGCCTGCGGCTGGACACGCTCCGGGTCACCCTGGGAACCTCCTTGGCGCCGGGGCTGGACTTTCTAACTCAAAAGGTCTGTCCGCCCTCGCCTGGGCACCGCGGCCAGCGCACTCCTGGATGCCAGTCTGGTCTCCAGTTCTGCTTCCCCGTCCTGGTGCCGTTCAGAGGGCCAGACCCACCCCGCCCGGCGCCACCCTGAGCAGACCTCGGGACAGGCGGCCCCCGGGGCCGGGGCCAGGGACTGGACGCGGCAGGAGGAGACGAGGACATTTAATTTATTTCTCCGTTTCGTTTGCGGCTTCCCCGCTCCGAGCAGGTTTTCACCTCCGGAAGGGGCCTTGGCCGCCCCCTTCCCCTGCAGACCGGCTCCCCTGACCCGCTGGGGCGGCGGGCTGGGAGCGAAGGCGGGAGGGACCCAGTTTTGTGTGGTTGGTTTTTATTAATGATCCGGATAACAGCCAGCAGCCGAGAATAAAGAGAGAAAGTGGGTGCTTTCCCGCTGTTTGTTCCGGCGGGGCCGGGGCGGGGAGCCGCAGCCGGGCGCAGCTCCGTCTGTCCGGTCGGGTCGGTCGGCGCCGGAGATCGCTCTGGTTCCGCCCGGCTTCTCAGCGAGGGTCGAGCCCAGGCCCCAGGCTGTTGTCCGCGCAGGAGCCTGGCGGGAGCGGGGAGAAGCGGCACGCGCTGGCTTCCGCGGCCCGCGGGCCGGACCAGGCGCGGGCGGGCGGGCGGGCAGCGGGACTCACAGGCGCCCAGCCTCTCCTCCAGCAGCAGCACCTGGTCGCTGAGCGAGTCGATCCTGTCGCCGCGGGCCCACAGCTCCGCCACCCTCTCGGGCTGTAGCTCCTCGGGCGGCACGGGCAGCACGGCCCGGACCCAGGCGCCCGCGCGGCCGGCCCACTGCAAGGCGGAGACCTCAGGGCCGGGCCGCCCTCCCCCGCCCCGGGCCGGCCCGCGGCTCACCTGCTCCAGCCGCTCTAGGCGCCCGCGCAGCTCCGCGACCTCCCGCCTCAGGGCGCGCGGCTCGGGCTCCTCCTGCCCCTCCTCCGCTTCTCGCGCTAGGACGGAGCTGGCGCGAGTGACCGAGCCCGGCCCCCGCGGGCCCTGGCTCCCCGCCGGCCACACCCACCTGCCACGCTGAGGACGCCGGCGCTGCACGCGAGCCCGTCGGGGCCCAGCACCTGGCCGCGGGGGCAGCCACAGGCGAAGCTGCCCGCCGTGTTGACGCAGCGGTGCGAACACAGGGCCGCCCCGGTCCTGCACTCGTCCACGTCTAGTGGCGGGAGGAGGCGGGGGCTGGCGCGGGCCCTCCCGTGGGCGCCCCCGCCCCGCGCGCGCGCCCCAACTCACCCACGTGGCAGTGCCTCCCGCCCCAGCCCGGGGCGCACTCGCACCGGTCCGGCCGCACGCAGGTGCCTCCGTTCAGGCAGGGCTTGGCGCAGACCGCTGCAGGGAGCGGAGGGTCGGACCTGCCCCCGCCCGCCCCCGGGCGCCCGCCGCGGCAGACCCGCCTCACCTTCGCAGGTGAGCGCCCCCGGGTGGCGCTTCTTCCAGCCCTGGCAGCACACGGCGTGGGTCTGCGGCACCTCGCGCCTCACCTCCCGCCAGGCCACGCGGTACGCGGTCCTGGAACACAGCGCCACGCGGGCCTGCAGCGGCCTGCGGTTCCGGGGCGCTGAGACCCGCAGCGCCGCCCGGCCCTCACCTGTAGGTGCTGCAGAGGCGCCTGCCCGCGCACAGCGTCAGGTAGGGCTGGTACACCGGCTGGCTGTAGGACTCGTTGTAGCGGAGGGGCACCACCAGCGTGCGCTCGGAGCAGACCCCCCGCCTGCCCGCACCGGGAGAAGGCGGAGACGCGGCGTGGCCAGGTCTGCAGGCCAGCGTCCTCCCCCGGCACCCTGCGAGGGCCTCCGCCACCCCGCAGCCCGACCCGCGCACCGCGCCCCTGCCGGCACCTCTCCTCCAGGGATCCCCCCGCGGCCCCCCGGCCTGACCGCAGCAGCAGGAGGAAGGAAAGTCCGCCTAGGAGAGTGCGCGGTGCCACCCCGGGCCGCATGGCTGTCGCGACTCCACGCTGGGGGTGAGACCAGAAATGAGCGGGGCCTCCCGCGCCTCGGCCGGCCCTCCCGAGGAGGGGACGGTCGCTGGGGCCGCTGGCGGGGTCCGTCGGGACACCCTCCGGGCCGCCCGCACCGCGTGTGCGCCTCACAGACCCACTGGGCTCACGCCCCAGCGCTGCTCCCGCCCAAGGCCACAGGGACTGGCCCCTTCGGCCCTCTTAACACACCCCACCTTTATCTTCATTCTTCCGGAACACGCGTGTCACTCGTACAGCCTCACCAAGAACCTAGAACCTATCTTTATTTTGAAAGAAGTTTTTCCAGATCCGGTCTCACTGTGTAGCCCAGGTCGGCGTTAAACTTACATGGACCATCCTGCCTCAGCCTCCCCAGTTCTGGGATTGCTTCAGCTTTAAACACCTCTCTCCTGCCCTCTCACACCCACACCATCGCGAGCAGGATGGATGAGCGCCTTGACCCAGAGGGCACCTCCCACACACGCCACCCTAAGGCTCTCCTCCCCACGGTCACGGCCCTGCTGCCCCACCTGGCTCCCCTCTCCCGGGAGACTGCAGGCGCCCAGCCTCGGCAGCCGCAGCCAGACTGGAGGGGGCCGGCCTGGGAGGGAGGGGCGGGGCCGCCGAGGAGGCCCCGCCCCTCCCGCAAGCCTCCTCCTCCTCCTCCGCTCCGCCTGGCGGGCTCAGTGGGGTCAAGTGCGCTGCCCGCGCGCTCCAGGGAGGGCTCCCTGAGAGGACTTTCCCAGCTCTCAGAAACCCCAACCCTGGACTCCACAAAGGTGCAGGGCCCCCGGCACGAACCACGGCCAGTCCCTGCCCCTCCCCCAGCCTGCAGGAGAGCTGGGAGCGGGGCACAGCAGCCCCGGACCCGGCAGGAGGCAGACACGCTGGAGAGAGGGCAGCCCCAGGCGCCGCCAAAACGGCCCCATCTCCTGACATTTGTAGGGCTTGGGGGGCCCAGTGAGTCAGCCACCGCCCCCCAGGCTCAGCAGACAGGGCCCTATTGTCTGCACCAAATTCCTTCTTTCGAGGAAAAGGAGACTCATTGTACAGCCCCTCACTCAGTCCCGGCTTACCAAGGTCGAGAAGGGGCACAACAAATGCCCACCCTGACCCCTGACCCCCGCCCCCTCGTCTAGCCCGGGGCGGCAGGCGCATTCCACCCGGGATGCCGAGCCCCAAGCCAGCCGAGCCCCGGTTCGGCCCTTAATCCCGCCTGAGACAGGAAGAGAATTGTCCTCCGCAGGAAAGAACCCGCAGAGAGCCAGGAACCCGCACAGAATGGGCACCGAGAGAACGGAAACGCCACGGGGCCCCCACCCGAGACCAGGCATCCGGGCACCAGGCCCCAGACGCCAGCCCACCCACCCGCGAGCCCAGGCCCCTGCCGGGACAAAGCCACGCTACACTGAGGAAAGGCAGCTTTTTATTTCCATAAATATAGAACACCCATCAAGGGTTAAAAGGGGCTGGGGCCTCAGGCGAGGCTCCCAGGGGGAACCCCAACACTGATCATAGGGACTGGGGGATCCCCAAACCTGAGATGGGCCTCGCAGGCCACAGATATTCCCCAACACTGACACTGAATGGAACTGTCCCCACGGGGAGCCTCTCGGCCTGGTTCGGGGCACCGCGAGGGGACAGTGGGTGACAACGACGTTCCGGGGCAAGGGGGCCGTGGGGCGAAGAAAGCTAAAAATGTCCTGAGCGGCGGGAAGGGGACCCCGCGGTGCCGGGGCGGGGCTTCTCCTCCACAGCCAGGGAGAGTCGCAGCAGCAGCAGCAGCAGCCATTAAAAACCTGGTTCCGCTTCCTAACCTCAGCCTTGGGGGGGCGGGAGCTGCCCCCAGCACAGCGGACACGAGGTAGGTGTGGCAGGAGTCGTCAATCAGAGGGGCAGAGCGGGTGCTGGGAGCCCGGCTGGCGAGGCAGTGGGAGCGGCGAGGCGGGCCCCGCGTACCAGCCTGGCACCTGCCTCCCGCGGGCACTGGGTCGGCCCGCAGACACCCGGGCCTCCTCAGGACAGCCACGGCTCAATGCAGCTATCGTAGAGGGTGCGGTTGGAGTGCCAGGCCGTGTGGGCAACCCCGGCCATCGGACACCGCTCTATGGCTCCCCGGGCCAGCAGCGTCTTCAACCCGAAAGAATCTCGCAGATAAACCTTCGAGGCGGGCGAGGCAAAGTGGCACGGAAAGATAGGAGCACCGCATGAGCGGCCACGGTACCCACCGCCCTGCCCCGTGGTGAACACATCCTCAGGGCTCACGGCAGCGAGGGCGCCAGGGCAAAGTGGGGCCCAGGGGAGAGGGGGCACCCCAGGGGCTCACCGGCTGCTCCTCCATCTCCAACACCGTCTCGTTGGCATCATAGAAACCAAAGAAGCTGGCAAGAGATGGAGGGTCATGAGGACAGTGAGCCGGAGCCCTTCAGGAACCAAGCGCGGCTGGCACGCCCGTGTCCTGCTGTGCTCAGGGGGCAGCAGCGCGTCTGCAAATCCCGCCCGCACGAACCCGGTCTGAACCTCATCACCACGAAATTCGCAGCAAACCCGCGCGGAGGGACGTCCACAGCCGTCTGGCCTAGCGGGGTGACGGTGCCCGGCTCCCATCCCCGCGCTCCCCAAGGCCCGCCACCCGGGCCGCTCAGTGACGCAGTGAGATCCTGTCTCCAAAAGCTAAAAGGGGGGGGTGCAGCTCCACACAGGGCTGTGCTCGAGCCCAGGACAGTAAGAGCCCAACGCACAGGCAAAGACTGGACAGCGAGTCCTGCTTCGACTCTTACATGCACCACATGACCCTGAGTCGGACCTTACATTGGATGTATTTTTCTCTGAGAACCATCAGTAAAAATGTGAATAACACCAACAGATTAGAGCGTCAAGATTAGAGTATCAATGTTAGTTTCCCATTTCTGAAATTTTACTGTAGATATAAAAAAGGACATCGTGGGTTGGTTTGCTTGAGGGTTTCTTTTAGGGTTGCTTAAAACAGGGTCAAATTATATAAGCAGGGCTGGCCTTGAACTCGCTGTGCAACACAAGCTGACCTCAAACTCACAACTTCCTGCCCCAGCCTCCCAAGTGCTGGGATCACAGGCAGGAGCCACCACATCTGGCCCTGGAGTTCTGTTGCTGTGGAAGTGCAGGTGGGACCCAGGGGTGCTCAACTGCTGAGCTATATCCGCAGACCTTTATTTGGTTTTGGGGGTTTTTTGTTTCGTTTTGTTTTGAGACAGGGTCTGGCTTTGTAGTTCAGGCTGGCCCTGAGCTCACTGTGTAGCCCAGGCAAGCCTCAAACTCAGCAATCCTCCTGCCTCTGCCTCCCGCCTGCTGGGATGACAGGCGTGAGCCCTCATGCCCGGCACTGTGGTATGTGGTTACTGAGGATTGAACTTTGTGCTTGCTAGGTAGGCGCTAGAACCACTGAGCTAAATCCCTGGTCCTGAAATATCTTGCTTATAGGAAATCCATCCTGCCACACTCAAGAATACACATGCTGTTATACAATATTGTGTCTGCACGCTGTGCTCAGGGGGTCACACCAAAACCTAATATACACATGCCAATGTGTGGGATATTTAGATGTGCTAGGCTGGAAACCAGGGCTTCATGCACTCAAGGCACACGCTCTACACTAAGCCACATCCTTGGCCTCAAAACGACATTTTGAAATGTCATGTATGGGTTAAATATTTACTTTAAAAAGATTTTCTGCCTGGGCTGGGGATTTAGCTCAGTGCTTCCAGTGTCTGCCTGGCAGGCACAGGACCCCGAGTTCCATTCCTGGGACCACACACCACAACGCCAGGCGTGGTATCTCACACCTATAATCCCAGCATGCGGGAGGCAGAGGCAAGAGGACTGCTGAGTTTGAGGCTTGCCTGGGCTACATTTCAGGACCAGCCCAAACTACAAAGCAAGACCCTGGTTAAAAAAAAAAAAAAATTCTGCCTGATGTAGCACGTGCCTATAATGTCAGCACCCTCCCTAGGAGTTCTAAGCCCCGGGTTCAATCCCTAGAACCCCTGACAATGAACAAACTGCTGATAAATCTCTCAGAACAAAAGGGAGAGGCTACTCTTAACTTCTAAAGTGTCAACAAGGCTCCCTAGAAGGCTCTGCCCAGGGAGGGCTGCTGATGGCCACAGACAGGTGGGAGCAGAGGCCCAGGGAGACTCCCCGGGCACAAGAGCGGTCGGGGAGGCTGCAGCTGGGCCCCTGGCACAGGCCCGCAGTGGGTCTGGACCCAGCTCTGGCGCACTCTCCCGTGCGCACCCACCCTGGCACCCACCTCCTCTCCTATCTAAGACTGGCGCTGCTGTGGGGAGGAGGTAAAGCACTGCGGTTAGGAGCCAGGCGGCTGGCCTCGCCACTCATCTGTGATACAGGCGAGTTATTCACACCCCTCATTTCCTCATGGGGAAACGGCCCCACTGGGTTGCTAAGACTAAATTAGCTAATATATAAAAATTGCCCTGGGCCGGAGGGTTAGCTCAGTGGTTCCGGCACACCTGCCTCGCAAGCGCAAGGACCTGAGTCCGATCCCCAGTAGCCAAGTACAATGCTGGGCGTGGAGACACGCCCACCAACCATCAACACCGCATACCACAATGCCGGACGTGGTGGCTCACGCCTGTCATCCCAGCACTCGGGAGGCAGAGACAGGAGGATTGCTGAGCTCGCGGCGGCTCGCCTGGGCACCACAGTGAGCTCAGGGCCAGCCTGAACTACAAAGCGAGACCCTGTCTCAAAAAAAAAAAAAAAAAGGCTCCAGGCACCAAGGCCTGTGCGAGGTGGAAGTGAGGAGGAGGGAGGAGGTGGAAATGTTTGACGGAGACGAGTTTCGGTCTGGGGGACAGAGAGCCTGGAGGTGGGCAGTAGCAAGGGCTACCCAACAACAGTGCGAATATTCTTACCGCCACGAAAGTGAACTAAAGAGTGGCGGGAAGGGTAGTTTCCGTTACCTGTGTTTCTTTGATGCTGGTGTTTTGAACCAGAGCCTGCACCTTGGCCCATTGTTTTTTGTTTTTTTAGGTTTTGTTTTGAGACAGGGTCTTGCTTTGTATTTCTTTCTTTTTTTCTTTTTTTTTGAGACAGGGTCTCATTTTGTAGTTCAGGCCGGCCCTGGGCTCACTATGGAACCCAGGCAAGCCTCGGACTCAGCAACCCTCCCGCCTCTGCCTCCCAAGTGCTGGGATGACAGGTGTGAGCCACCGGGCCCAGCACTGTGGTATGTGGTACTGATTTGCCCGTGGGCATGAGTCACCGCGCCCAGTATTGTTCGAGGTTACCAGGATCCAGCCAGGGACCTTCGCTTGCTAGGCAGGCCCCGGAACCACTGAGCTCAATCTCCAGCCTCTTATTATCACATCTTTTTTTTTTTTTTTTTTCCTTTTTAAGACAGGGTCTCGCTTTGTAGTTCAGGCTGGCTCTGAGCTCACTATGGTGCCCAGGCAAGCCTCGAACTCAGCAATCCTCCTGCCTCTGCCTCCCGAGGGCTGGGATTACAGGCGTGAGCCACCACGCCCCACACTGTGGTATGTGGTATTGATTGTTGGTGGGCGTGTTTCCACACCCAGCATTATATGTGGTTACCAGGGATCGAACTCAGGACCTTGTGCTTGCGAGGCAGGTGCTGGAACCACTGAGCTAACCCTCTGGCCCTTGTTATCGCATCTTAATAAAAAAAAAAAAAAAGAAAGCAAACCCTCACCTAGATGTGGTGCTACATGCCTATGATCCCAGCACCCCGAGAGGCTGAAGCCGGAGGACCCCAAATTCGAGTCGACCTGGGCCACTGAGTCGGCCTCTGACCCCTCCCTGGCCTCTGATGGCCACCTGACCTCCAGCGCCGCCCAGCCAGGATGTACAGCTCCCACCGTCTGGGCTGCTCACGGCCCGAGGCCTGCAGCGGCACCTGCACCCCAGCGGCTCTATCCGTGCCTGTTGGACATGGCAGGCAGGTGGCATTTCAGACCATTCACGATCGACCCCAGGGGCAGCTACTCAGTGCCAGGGAGCTGTGGGCGCTCCTGAGGAGGAAGGTAGAGGCACGTGGCTGGAGGCCATCGTCACAGCCTCGGTAACAAGGAGAGAGGTGGCAGGGGACACGTAAACAGCAGTCACACGCGCTGGCCCACGTCAACGGCCGGCTCCTGATGGTGTGTTTTAGTGACAGGAGAGGAAACCACCAGGGACAGCAGGCGAAGGGATACCCAGGACCTGTCCACCTGCCTCTGCTACTGCCCTTGAGCCCATCGTACGTCCAAGTTTAAAGTTCACGTAAGGGCTGGGGAAGTGGCTCCGCGGTGAAGCCCTTGCTCAGCACACACAAGGCCCTGAGTTCAATCCCCAGCACTGCAAAAACAAAAGCAAGGACTGGAGACTCAGCTAAGTGGAGCCGCACCGAGTTGGCCCCCAGCACTGCAGAGGTCGGGCGACAGGGGCGGAGGAAGTGAGGCAGCAGCTCGTGACTGGCTGGACCAGGGCGGGTGGGGACTGTGGGGCCCTGCTGAACTGTGAGGGGCTGTCGGGCTTTACAGAGCAGACAGAGACCTACGGCCTGCGGGCAGGGCTGGCCAGGCTCCCCCCCTCCTTACCTGGACTGCCAGGGGGTAATAACACCATCATCAGGGCCGCCAATCAGCACCAGGCGGCCCACTCGGAGGAAGTTCTTGCGCCAGGCTGCGGGTGGGAAGAGGAGAAACGGAGTCAGCCCCGGAGCGCAGGCCAGACTGGAGACGCAGGACGGCGGAGCAGGGTGGGATCTTACCAGTGGCGTTGGGGTGGTCTCTTTCCCCATTGATCAGGGCCAGGAAGCTGCTGGCATTGAGGTACAAGTCATCGTGGTGGGGGTCTGGGCACAAACATCAAGTAGAAAGACAGTCAGAGAGGCAGAGACGGGCAAGACTGGAGGCTGGAAGGCCAGGCGGGAGGCTGCAGTCAGGGCAGACAGCAATGCCCCGGAAGCGACAGTTACAACTGTAAATGTGACAGGAAACTCGCACCTAAACACAACTGCACATCAGGTACAGTTCCGAGTGCATTACATTCGATATCGTATTTAATCCTCACAGCTACTCTACGGGGTATGTGCTATAGTGTTCTACAGATAAGGGAAACTGAGTCACAGAATGGCTCCCTAACTAGCCCAAAGTCACCGAGCAGGCTCAGGTGGTCTGGTGCCAGCACCCTGGCCTTAAACCCCACACTGGCAGACTGAATCAGGGAGCCAAATCCGGCCTGCCGCAGCTTTGATACATAAATCCCGCCGGACCAGGAGACACTCATTCAGCTGGCGAAGCCAGAACTGGTGCCCTCTGGCACTTCACAGAAAAGCCCACCTGAGCCTGCACCGCCCTGGTCTCTTGGCGGCACCAGGCGATACCCACGAAGCACCCTCCACACTGCTTCTTCCAACGGCGAGTGCTCAGGACATGTCGCCACGACCCGCTGCCCTGGGAGAGGTGGGCACAGGCCCTGCGCCCCCCCATGCCCGCTCCTCGGGGGACCTGGGCGGCACCCCACACACACTCACCATGCCAGTAGTTGCAGATAGAAAACTCCTGGCCCCAGGGGCTGTAGCAGACCCGGTAGAGGTTGGACCGCATGGAGGTGGGGAACAGCCACTTCAGGTAGTCTGTGTCTGGCAAGAGAATGGCAGTGCCAAGTGGCCACAGAGCTCTGTGCCCACGCTGGGGGCCTTCTCTGGAGCCCACAGTGCCCACTCACCTCCATACTGTCCCATCTGCGGAGAGGAGAGGGAGATGAACGAATCCACATTGTGCTCCTCCATGACGGAGAGCAGGGCCCGGCACACGAGGCCCCCTGCGGACAGACCACCATCGCTGGGCAGTATCTGCGGCAGCCGGGTCACAGCCCTGCGTTCTGCCCCACGAGCCGAACCCAACAGGCAGGCCCCGAGGACACAGACACACCACACCTGTGCCAAGGCTCAGAGGCAGGACCAGAATTAGGGCCTGGGCTTCCTCATACTCAGCCCCCCGCCGCAGCCTCCTGGGTGCTGAGGTTACAGGAGTGAGCCATCATGCCAGGCCTTCCAGGATACTCCTAAGTGCCCATCGGTGCTCAGATCCAGAAACATGGGTTTGGGGAAAGAAGGGCCAGCCGTGCAGAGAGCCTCCTCCCCTTCGGCCGCAGGGAGAGGGGACGCAGGTGCTGAGGCAGGCCGGAGGAGAGGGCTCAGGGACCAGCCTCCGGCGGGCGTGGTGAGACTCAGAGAGCCGGACCCGGAAAGTAAACTTGGTTAGGGACAAGCCTCAGACGGGGCTCAGGAGCCAGAAGGGTGCCTACCCTGGGAGTAGCAGATGAGGTGCACCCCTCCGGGGGACTCTTCCATGATGGGGCCCACAGCCTCTCGGAAGCCTTGCACCTGTTCCCACAGGGGACGCAGGCTCTCTCTGCCATCGAAGAGATCGAGCACTGTCACCACAGTCCCAGGGTGTGTCTGCGGGAAGGGGCGATTCACCACCGGGGGAGGACCCCGAGGCCCCGCCCACAGCCGGCACCCTCAGCGGGCACCGCGCACCGCACAGCTGGGGTCCCTCCCTGCTCGCGCCGCGCCGGCCGGCCTCAGGAACCGCCAGGCCAAGGGGCTTCGGGCTGCCCACCGTAACCCCAGGCCCCCGGCACCTCCAGACACCGAGGCCCCAGCCGACCTCGTTGATGTACTCCAGCAGGTGGCGGAAGCTGTAGGAGCTGTCAAAGAGCCCGTGCACCACGATGACCGGCTTGTAGGGGGCGCCGGGAGGCGCGGGGGCGGCGGGCGGCGGCGGCAGCAGCAGGAACGGCCACACGAGCAGGACCCACGCCGAGGGCAGCCTGTGCCCCCAGAGCTGCAGCATGCTCCCACCTGGGGGGCGGACGCGGGCTGTGAGGCAGAGGCAGCAGCCCTCCTCGCGGTGCAGCCTCGACCCACTCCCCTCCCAGGCCGAGTCGCAAGACGGCCTGCTTTACTCCGGGCCTCTCACCGCGCACACACCCCCGACCAGGCCGGCGCGACGCGCACAAGCGCCGCCCCCGGGTCCGCGCGCGCAGGACCCGGTCGGAGCCCGGGACCTGGCGAGGTCCCCGCCCGCCGCGGGCACGCGCCCCCGCGCTCCGCCAGGCCCCTCGGCCGCGGCCGGCCCGGGGCAGCCAGAGTCCCACCCGGCCCGGCTCTGTGGGCCCCGCCCCGCCCGCTGTTTACTTCGCCCGAGTCCGGAGCCCACGGGGAGGCAGGGGCGTGAGGACTGCGCGCGGGGCGCGAGGCTGCTCGGGGTCGCGCAGAGCCGTCACGTCCGGGGCTTTCCCTGGCAACCGCGCCAGCGTCCCCAGCAACGCCGGCCGCCACCGGAGGACCAGTGGAATATTCCACTGCGCCCAGGCGCGGGGAGGAGCGAGGCGGAGCGATCCATTCGGCCGATGGGGAGAAGCGGCGGCCGCGCCAGGCCCGGCTAACCCGGTGGCGCGGGCCGATTCCCCGCCCCGATCCGCCCCGCTTCCCGCCGCAGGCGCCGGCTCCGCCGCACTGCCAGGGCTGCGGGTGCCCCGGCCGGGGAGGCTGGGGAAGGCGCCCGCCCGCCTGGGAGTCTTACACCTCTTGGCTTTGAAGTGCGTGTCGCGCCCTTGTCCCGGGAGACGCGGAGAGCCCTCGAGGTCCTCGAGCCAAGCGCAGCCCGGCGCAGTGAGCTCCTCGGCGGACCCGCCGGCACGACCCACCCTCCAGGGGCGGAGGGCCCCGGGGCCGCTCCGAGTCCCGCCCGCGGCCTGGCGACCGGCTTCGGCCTCCCGCCCGCGCTCGCGACCTCAGCCCCGGGCCGGGCGCCCCACCTGTCGGGCGACGCCGCCGACGCCCCAGCGTCCGGGTGAGGCATTTATGTGCCAGGGCTTTGCTAGGCGATTAAAGACGTGTCCTGTGAACGGGGTTTCTCAACAGGCTAAGCCTCTTGCCGGTCTGAACTCGTGTCTCCCAATAAAACCCGCTGGAGCTCAGAAGTGTGGACTAAGGATGGGGAGCAGGGGATTCGGGCCACGCAAACGCTGGAGGACCGGAACGACCGGTGACGGGGTCCTGACCTAAACCTCGGGCCGGGACTGGCTCTGCGAGGCCCTGTCACACGGCCTCTGGGCCCAGACCGGACCCGAAGGACTCGGGGTGGGGGGCAGGTGTCTCTGGCTGTTTCGGCAAAAAGCCTGAGTGGCAGGCGTCCCGGGAAACCGCGTGCCCTCACCCTCTCCCGCCCACGCTTCCAGAATGCCAAAGACCGTGACCGCACGTCAAACTGACTGCTAGAAAGGGGCACTTCAGGGCGCCTTCCCCTCGACTTGACCCCTTAGCTCTGGATGAGGCGTCCAGCCCGGCATGGTGGCAGATGCTTGTGTCCCAGCCGGCCGGAAGGCTCAGACCAAAACTCAACCCCAGCCTGGGCAATTCAGTGAGCCTTTAGAAATTTTACCAAGGGGACGAGAGGGCGGTAGATGTGGCTCAAGGTGAAGACCCTGGGCGCTTCCCCAGCACCCACGCCTGCCTCACGCCTGCCTCTCCTAGGCTTAAATTCATTTGCTATGCAGATCAGATCAAAGGAGGCCATGTATTTTGGTAGAAATGATTTATTCACATCTCGTTTAGAGGACCTGGGGGCCCATTTGCTTCCAGTCACTAGCACACCCGGCCAAGGTGGGCAAGGGTCCCTTACAGAGAGGAAGGGGGGGGACCCAGAGAACGCAGATCACACCTGCTTCCATGCCTCCAGCCCCTTTCTGTTCTTTGTCCCCTTTTTTGTGGAAAGGAAACTGGGCTCTAGCCTCCCAGGGCTGGCATCTGCGTGTTCTGCCTCTTTTAGGCTGAGGGAGGAGGGGATGTTGGTATATGCCCTATAAGAGGAAGCTTGGAGAAGTTCCTTATCTCTAAAAGAAAGAAAAAAACTGACTTAAAGTTTTACTTTGGAGGGCAAGGATTTAGCTCAATGGTTCCAGTGTCTTCCTGGAAAATGCAAGGTCCTGAGTTCGATCCCAGGTACCATGTACCACAAGGCGGGCCATGGTGGCTCACAGCTATAACCCCAGCACTTGGAAATCAGAGGCAGGAGGACTGCCTGAACTGAACTACAATGGGAGACCCTGTCTCAAAAAAAATTAAAAATAAAAACCAAAAATATAAAGTTCTACTTTCACCAGGCATGTGACAGCCGCCTGTAATTCTAGCACTCAGGACTGGAGGTTGAGGCAGGAGGATCACAAATTCCAGGCCAGCCAGGGCTCTAAAATGAGTTCAAGGCCTGTCTGGACTACAAAGCAAAAGACCATCTCAAAAAACAAAACAGATAGTTTCACTTTGCACTGTCAGTTACAGTACAGAAACAGAACAAAAAACTAAGGCCTTGAGATGAGGCCTGGCGTCCTGCTTGACGCCCACGGGCAGGTCCGGGGTACCCCGGGCGCTCCCAGCCCGGCTCTTCATTTCTTAGCTTTGCACAGCCCTGTCTCGCGGGCAGCAGAGCTGGCACCCGGCGCCTCGCAGAGCTCTGAGGGAAACCGGCGCCGGCGGCCTCGGGTAGGAACCCGCTGCGCTCAGCCCGCTCCCCCAGAGCGTCCGCACTCCAGCGACTCTAGAGAGTTCTCTCTCCTCCTTTCTTCCCCTAGTCCCTCCCTCCCTTCCTGGACTTGCCTCCCGGTTTCCATGACAACTCAGAGGGAGCCTAAACTGGGGGCTCGAATGCCAGGGCGAGAGGAGGAGAGAGAGGTGGTCCGCGAGCAGAGGGAGAGGGACTTGGGGGACGTCTGAGGCTCCCCCTCCCTGCCTCGGTCCCTTTAAGCTCCCCCTCCTGCTCCCCTCCGCCTGCCGCCGCCGTCTCCATCTCTCCTGTTCGCGCGGCCGCCGGCTGCGCCATCCGGGCCCTGACTCCGGCTGCAGGGACCCTGTCCCAGCGAGACCTCAGGCATGTCATCGGAAAAGTCAGGTAAAAAGGCCACAATGACACGCCCCCATCACCTCCGGACCCCGTCCCTGACCCTCCCCAGCGGTTCGGTCCCAGCCCTGTCTCCCCAGCTCCCACCCCCCCCCGTTTTCGATCCCCCCGCCTTTCTTTTATTTTTGCTCCTTCTAGTCTGTCTCTGCCCCCTGCCGACCACATAGGCGGGGGCAGGCTGAGACGCAAGGGGGTAGTGGCAGCATCAGCAGCTACCGCAGAGAGGCGTCCCCGGAGCGGCAGACGGGCCGGCTCTGCGCGCCTGCTGCGGACATCGGGGGCAAGCCGGAGCCGGGCCCGCGGGGTGTCAGGGTGGTGAAATGCAGGGACTCGGCCCCAAGTTCCCCGGAGGGCCGAGCTCTGGGATCCCAGGCCAGCCGACGCGTCCTCCCACCTGTGATGGCACCACGGGCGGCACAGAACGGTGCTGGCGCCCACGCGCAGCGCAGCCAGCCCCAGGCAGCCTGGCAGGGCAGAGCCCGGGTCTGTGGGGGCACCTGGGTGCGCGTCGCAGAAAAAGAAGAGGAGCGTTAGAGTTGTGACCTGGAAACTAGACTCACGTGGGGGGCGGCCTAGATAAACCCCTGCCGCCAGCGGGACGCTTCTCACCGTCTGTCTCCCCGACCTCTCCCCATCCCCGGCTCTGGCTTCCGCTCCCGCACCCGGCACCCCACTCACCGCGCAGGCCTGGCGGACTCCGTCCCGCACACCTCGCCGCCGCCCTACAATGCCCCCCAGCCCCCGGCCGACGCCCCCGCCGCGCCCCCGCAGGCCGCCCCCTCCTCGCACCACCACCACCACCGCCACCAGTCCGGCACCGCCACCCTCCCGCGCCTAGGAGCGGGCGGCCTGGCCTCCGCCGCGCCCACGGCTCCGCGCGGCCCCTCGTCCTCCGCCACGCTGCCGCGGCCCCCGCACCACGCCCCGCCCGGCTCGGCCGCCGGGGCGCCCCCACCTGGCTGTGCCACCCTGCCCCGCATGCCCCCCGACCCCTACCTGCAGGAGACCCGCTTCGAGGGCCCGCTGCCCCCACCGCCGCCCGCCGCCGCCGCCCCGCCCCCGCCGGCGCCCGCTCCAGCCGCCCAGGCCCCGGGCTTCGTGGTGCCCACGCACGCGGGGGCAGTGGGCACGCTGCCGCTGGGGGGCTACGTGGCGCCCGGCTACCCCCTGCAGCTGCAGCCCTGCACCGCCTACGTGCCGGTCTACCCGGTGGGCACGGTAAGCGGGGGGGCAGGCCTGGGGGTTGGGGGGGGCCGCCGGCCCGGGACGAGCCCCGGCGGGAAGAGCTAAGGGCGGAGAGCCTGGGGAAAGGCCTGGGGGACTCGGGGGCTGTGGTCGGGGTCAGCACCTGGGGTCACTGGAGACCGGACGGAGCGGGAGCAGTGCACCGGGGCGGACAGGGACCCCAGGAAGCCGAAGCCTGGGACGGGGGAGGCCAGGTCGGGATCGGGGCAGGAAGGAGGTCCGCGCAGGCAGCTCCACGGAGGTGGGGTCTCCCGAGGAGAGGGGCCGGGCGGAACTCGGGGGTGTTCCGGAAGGGTGGTGGGCGGGCGGCTTCTTTGAGATGCAGTGGCTAAGCCTTGTGCTTTGAAAGCCACCCCTGCCTGGGTCGGGGCGACGACCCTACCCCCGACTTTGCTCCTCCAGCCCTACGCAGGCGGGACCCCGGGGGGCACCGGGGTGACCTCCACTCTGCCCCCGCCGCCCCAGGGCCCGGGGCTGGCCCTGCTGGAGCCGCGGCGCCCGCCGCACGACTACATGCCGATCGCCGTGCTGACCACCATCTGCTGCTTCTGGCCCACCGGGATCATCGCCATCTTCAAGGCGGTGCAGGTGGGTGTGGCGCTGTGCGGGCTCCTGCGCCCCCCCGGGAGGCAGAGACCGCTGACCCGCCCCGCCCGCGCAGGTGCGCACGGCCCTGGCCCGCGGGGACATGGTGTCTGCGGAGATCGCCTCGCGCGAGGCCCGGAACTTCTCCTTCATCTCCCTGGCCGTGGGCATCGCAGCCATGGTGCTCTGTACCATCCTCACCGTCGTCATCATCATCGCCGCGCAGCACCACGAAAACTACTGGGACCCCTGAGGCCGCCCCGAGCCCTCCGCGCGCGCCCTGCGGCCTCCCACGCGTCCTCAACTCCGCCTCCACGGAGCCTCTCGCCTGGCGAGCGCCCTCCGAAGCTAGCTCCTCAGGAACCCCCCAAACCCACACCCCGGACGCCGCCTTCCCCAAGCGCACCGCCCCCGGCGTGGCTCCGGGGCCGAAGCTCCCGGCCTGGACGCGCCTCCCCCGTGGACTCCGCCCCCTGAGGCTACCCCTGCACTCCCGGCCAGAAGGCCCCGCCCTCTCACCTGCTGGGTGAGTGGGGTGGGGTGTGCGCCCCGGCCCCGGCCCACGGACACAGAGACCTGTCCCCCGGGCAGCCGCACCCCACGCTCGCACCCATTTTTGCTAGTCCGGTCTCGCGCCCCCTGTCTGGGTCTCTGCCTATTTTCTTGCTAATTCCAGAGCTCGGTTTGTGGCTTCGGAAGGACATCCGGAAGGTCTAGGACGGCAGCCTGAGAGAAACCCGTCCCTTGCTCTGTAAATAACCCTGCCGCCCGCAGCGAGCGGCAGGGAAGCCAGGGGGATCACCTTCCCAGCCCTGCTCCCTGGGGTCCCCCTTGCTCTGGTCTGTGTGCCTGTGTGAACCTCCGAAAGACCACATTAAAGAGACTTAGTGGACTGATCACCGCAGCACTTCGAAGACTGCGGGCCCAGAAGACCCCGCCTTTCTGTTCCCCTTTCTCTTCTCCAAGTGTCTCTTCCAGAGCAAGAAAGAACCCACAGAGACAAGGGTGGGAGAGGACGAATCTGGGGTCCCTGGGTACGCACGGGGGAGGCCTTGCCTGTCATTCTCAGCAGGGTTTTCTTCCCTCAGAGCCACCTCTTTCCACACCGTGCTAGAGGGTCTTCAGGCATTGGAGAGAGGGTTACAGGGAGACCCACAAATCCACCCCCTGGAATCGCCAGGAAGGCAATGAAAGATGGCAAACCACAGTGAGAAAGCCGATGGGGCAGCCTGACTGCAGGGAGCGAGGCTGGCTGCCCCTTGTTCCTGCCTGCGGGCCAGAGGGTGGCAGAGAACTGGGGTCTCCCAGGGGTTATTAAGCAGGAGGCCGTGCAGCAGGGGTGGGTAGGAGTGGCACGAGCAGTACGCTTGGCGTGTTCGTTGTGACCAGAAGGGAAGCAGTGCATTCAGACAGGAGATGGCCAGCGGGGGCGGGGGTGGCCCCACCTAGGACAGGCTCTCCTTGGGGTGTTTCACGTTTACTGTGCCTTCCTCATCAGACTTCTCAAAAAAAACTGATTTCCAGTTGCAACTTTCCCTTCCTCATCTCTTTACATAGGGAGTACAAGGGCCGGAGGGTTAGCTCAGTGGTTCCGGCGCCTGCCTTGCAAGCGCAAGGACCTGAGTTCGATCCCCAGCAACCACATATAATGCTGAGCGTGGTGGCTCACACCTGTCATCCCAGCACTCGGGAGGCAGAGGCGGGAGGATTGTTGTGAGTTCAAGGCTTGCCTGGGCACCATAGTGAGCTCAGGGCCAGCCTGAACTACAAAGCAAGACCCTGTCTCCAAAAAGCAAAAAAAAAAAAATTTAAAATAAAAAATAAATAGGGAGTACAAGAGCCAGGCATGGTGGCTCATGCCTATAATCCCAGCACTCGGGAGGCAGAGGCAGGAGGATTGCCATGAGTTCAAGGCTTGCCTGGGCTACATAGTAAGCTCAGGGCCAGCCTGAACTACAAAGTGAGTCCCTGTCTCAAAAAGTAAAAGAAAAAAACACCCAAAGACATAGAAAGACCCTCTCTCAGAAGAAAGTTTAAAGAGCTGGGGATGTAGCTCAGTGGTAAAGTAACCCTAGGTTTGATTGTAAGCAGCAGGAAAAGGGGGTGCCTGCTATCAGAAGTATCTGTCTCTTTCATATTCGCTATTTCCTAATTCCTTGAAATGTGCTTTACTCCTTAACCTACTAAAACTGCTCTTTCAAGTGGCACCCAATTACCAGTGGTTACCTGGAGCAAGTTTTTTTTAATTGGAGCAAATATTTTCACAGTATTGTGTCTTTTTCACGCCTGCCTTTTTCTTTTTCTTTCTCTTTTTGGGGGAGGAGAAGACGGTCTTGCTATGTAGTTCAGGCTGACCTTGAGCTCACTGTGTAGCCCAGGGTGGCCTGCAGCTCGTGGCAATCCTCCTGCCTCAGCCTCCTGAGTGCTGGGGTGACAGGCGTGGCGCACCATGGGCAAACCCCTGCCCATCTTCATCCTGGATTTCCCACATGCCAGGCTCAGGACCCTCTTGTCTTCCCCCAGCTCATGCACCTCTAGCCACCCTGCCCTCCCGACCTCCTTGCTTGCACCTTCCTGAAGTGTCTTTGTCTGGATTTTTTTCCTTCTCTGAGATTTTCCCTCGAAATCTCACCCACTTCACACGGCTACAGCCTCTGTTTCTCAGGACCGATAAGCACAGCGAGCATTTGCAGCACGAGCTGTGTCCCTGAGCCGCACCTCCTCTGGGCCCTCCGCGCTAACCGGACGCGGCTTCCACGGCCGCGCAGAGCAGAGCCACGGGGACAGTGCTGCGGGCTGTCCGAGTGCGGCGCCTTCAAACAGCAGATAAAATGCCTCCAAACCCTGCTTCCCGTGGCCCGCCAGGCCTCCGCTTCCCAGTCCTCCCTCCTCCTCTGAAAGCCGGCCGCCGCCTTCTCTTGCTTTCGCTAAATCAGCCTTATGGCCACAGTCTCTTCTGAGCCGGTAATTTCCCGCAGGCTGCGCAGAAACACTGTTCCCGGGGATTCCTGCAGCAGGCCTCCCCCCCAGGCCCGTGCGTGGTGCTGGCAGACTATCCTTCCTAGACGGCTTCGAAGGTGATTCTGCTGCTCCGGCTCCCTCCAGAACGCCGGGTACCTGACGAGCCTCTACTTCCATCCACCCCGAATCCTCGGGAGGAGGGCGGGTGGTGGAGCTCGGGAGTCGTGGACCGGGCTGGGCTAGACCTCCTCCAAAGACGAAACGAACTTCCACGTTGCCTGCTGCTACTCAGTTATTTGCAAAATTTCAATATGGGGCTGCGGCTGTAGCTCAGTGATATTTACCCAGCACGCCTGAGGCCCTGGGCTCAATCATCAGCAATTCCTGCAAATGCACTCAGCCCGTATGCAAAATTTCAGTCTGGTCTTCAGCTTCTTCCATAATTCTGAAGTCAACCCACCTTCTCTGTCCAATCTAATTTATCTCTGCCTCTTATAATCAAACTGCCTCTGGGCATGGTGGCTCACACCTGTCATCCCGGCACTGGGAAGGCTGAGGCAGGGTGACTGCAGGTTTGAGCCCATTGTGGGCCACACAGTAAGTTCAGGGCCAGCCTGAACCACATGGTGAGACTCTGTCTCAGAAAAACAAAACAAAACAAAATGGTGGGGATGTAGCTTGGTGGCACCA